>JAHWXV010452607.1:0-10666 GCA_024586415.1 Phrixothrix hirtus
TTTATTACTGTTTTTATATATAACTAGATGTAATAAGCTATTTTTAAATTTTATTGTAAATTGACTAAATTTTGTATTATGTGTTATTTGTTTGTTATTTGATTATATTGTTTATTTATTTAATAATGTAGGTACATGAATAGTTAATCTACTACAATAAACGTTTCATTATTAAAAAAAAATATTAGTACATCATTATGAGATGAATGTGTAGGATGTAAAGTAGACGGCGGAGTGTTGCATCATAAAAGAGTTAGATCAGGAGTAGACTTGTCGCTGAGCTGGTGCTAGAGTAAAAATTTATAAAAATAAAAGTGGTAAATTTAAAATTGTAAACTTGGATAAAGTTTCAGTTTTGTGAAATGCGATCTGTTGGTAAACAGAAGCCTAGTTCTTTAGTATCTTCTGTAGAAGAAGAAGGTGTCAACTGTTGTGGTTTCTACGAGGATATTAAAATTGAAAATTCGAAGCAAACAAAGAACGCATCGTAAGATGTTGACAAGTTACAAGAATTACTATGTAGAAATTCAATTGAATATCCGTCGTTAACAACTGAAAAGTTAAGCAAACGAAGCACGTTTGATTGTTTGGAAGCTAAAGGTAAAAAGGTATCTCAAAACCAACATTCGTATTCACCTATTCAGGTCACAGATGACGAGATGAAGCAATTTGCTACAATTAACCACAGATTGATGGAAAGGCATACAAATGCCGCACCAAAACGGTTAATTAATTCAAGTCGATATGATTTAATTAGGATACGTGATGGAGACGAATATGTAATGTATCCAAAATATATCTAAATTGGATCTTGTGCGTTTTATGACATCAAACTGGTGGTACGGCGTTTTGGTTGTGTTGGCTGCGGAGACAAATCGATTATTATAATTTCGATGAATGAGTGGCGGTTCCTCCTTAGTCACGAAACTTACATAGGCGGTGTTAAACAAACAGTTTGTGACAAAAGCTGATCTTAACTGTGGAAATGCTTCGATTCTTGGTTACACGATTAACTTAGACAATAATATGTTTTTATTTGTAAGAGTGAACGGAATAAAAATCACTAAAGTGCTTGATGCGGCAATTCGGGTGTTAAACAATTTGATGTGAAGTTAACTGTTTGAGAATACGGTGAATTGTTTGAATAGAAACCGCTAATAAAATATGAAGTTTAAGTACTTCTGACAATGAAATTGCTTCCGTATATTCAAATATATTTAATAAATCCTTTGTTTCATGTAACTGGACTGAGGTTGTTACTTATAATGCAGGATCAATGGCGATATCACCATCTTTAAATGATTTTAGTGCTTTGGAACAACATTTTCTACAATTCACCTGTGAATTTATTGAATACAGTGACCCTCTACAGGAAAATGTAGCATTATTACAATTTTTTTGCTTTCACGAGGACTATTATTTTAAAATTTTCAATGACAATATTCGTAATGGTGCCGAAATAGATTTTAGAATGTAAAATGTAAAAGAAAAGAATGGAAAAATTATTAGATCAAGAAATCTAAAAATAAAATAACATAAAAATTGTTAATGTGTAGTAGTTATTACCTTATGTCTATGTATGTATGTGTGTATGTATGTATGTATGTATGTATGTATTTATTATATTGAATTGTAAAGTAAATTTTAAACTTACACTTTACATCTTGTTTCATTAAAGATTAATAATGGACCATTAACGATTAATATTTAATTTATCGGAGGGCGCGTGCAGCCTTCAAAGTGTTACTGACGGTCGGCTTACGTCACAAACAGTGTTGACCTCACGAACGCACGCGGATAAAAATAATGTATTGTGGTATTTGCGTGCGAGAACAAAAAACAGTTGAAATGAAGGTTGTTCGCTTCGACGTGACTCAAATTAAAATCCATAAGATCATTGCTTGGAATTTAGCTCTTGGAGAAGCTAGAAACGGCTACTGTTAGCAAATTATTGCTGTAGATGGAACGTGTTGCCGTGGTAGAGTAAGGTGCTTTGAAGGTGAAACATCTCGGGTGTTAGAGAAAACGTTTTGTGAACGAGTTTACAACGAGCGCTTTGTTTAAAACTCACGATTACATTCAAATCCTAAAAATAACATAATTAGTATAAATCGACGTCAAAACATAAAGACAACTTCATTTGTTTACGTGCTACGTATTACATTTGCTATTAATGAACTTTTTCCAATTTTAATAAAAAGTAGCAGAACATATTCATTAAAATTACTAAATTTTGTTTTTCTAAAAACTATCGCTTATTAATTATAAATATTTATTAATGATTATTAAAATTTATTTGTTATATATCTAATATTGAAATAAGTTTTAATTACCTCAAGTTTGTATGATATATTTATTATTTGGAGTTTTAACTCTTTCCACAAAATTTAAATTGGCAATGTAGAACATATCTCAAAAGGAATGTTATTTAAAAAAAGTCTTCCTATTAAATAATATGAGTACACATGTACCATAAATACTTTGCTCTTATTTTAAAAAAATTATAAACTCGCACAATTAACAAATCACTAGAAAGTTTAAGGAAAATAATAAAAGTTTTTATTTTTAATAGTAATTAACGTATAACTACATTCATAAACATCAGCTGAAAAAATTTATTAATGGTGCTCTGAAATCGCATGCATAATATTGAACCCAAAAGTTCGTTCAAATCCGGTCATACGCTAGAAGAAGATATATAGTGAGACACTCATTTCTTGTTGAACACCGTAGACTAAGTTAAAAATCAGGCACTGGCCGAAAACTTTAATTGCAAATATTTATAAAACTATGCAATTAGAACCGTTACCTATAAACGTTTTTGTCGCGCATACGAAGACGTATCTGCTGTTAAAGTAGTGTTCCTTATATCCAGGGCACCCTGTAGAAACCACAGATATTTCATTTGCCCTGAGAATGGGTGTTGTTGATAATGCTGTTGTAAAAGGAAGCTATACCAATTTATTGCAAGATATTATACTATACAATAAATATTTTTAGATATTTTGGTAGTTTTACAAGAATAAATTCTTTTGCAGGTTTTGGCAGTTTGCACTTACAGTTGATAAATAAGTATAATTTTAAAGCAAAACTTTTTTGCAAAGGCGAGATTGTGATAATGCGGCATAGATTCAAACTCTATGATACATTTCCCGCAAAATCAAATTATACTAGTGGAATTAAGTGGGACACCCATATGAGCCAAATTTTTGGAAATCTACGAGGTGATGTGTAAAAATTTCTTATGGAATTCATAAGTAGTTATCACTCCCCTCCAACTATTTACCTCACATTTAAGTATCCTAGATTGGTAATTCCGCCAGAAAAGATCGGTTGACACTACATTTCGTAAATGTCATGTACAAAAGAGGATTTATGGTAGCTGCTCAATACAAGTGTACGTGCATTACGCACACGTCTGATCTAAGCTCTTATTGCAAGCCATAACCTATTTTAATTATTTAGTATTGATATTAAAGTCAACCTTAAAAGCAAATGGGTGTCATAATGGCCTCCCTTTCTACAGGGAACTCATTTTCTGAGGTTGCCAATGTTGTAAATGCAAAGATTAAATAAAAAGTCGACAAAACTATTACATAAGGTAAAGTTGATGTTCATAACCATTACTTACGCTGTACATTTATTATAACTTGTTTGCTTTTAATTTCAAGGTATAGAATGTGCCAACTACTGTTATTTATAAGGTTGTTGGGGGTTTGAATTTACCGCCAATTATAAATTTCGTATAAAACAATTTATTTAATGCCACTCTGTATAAATATTTATTACGGTTTACGTTGGGTTGCCTACCTACTTGCTCTAAAAACTAATTTCATTATAAATGAATTTATATAGTAGATATATTCTGTAGTTTTTTGAATCATGTTACATTAACTTTGTACCGCTTAATAACTATACAAAATTGACTGCTATGTTCCTTATTCGTAAGTTACCAGTACTATCAGTTGTTATTTAATTTAATTCTGTATATTTTGATTCAGGGTACTTTAATTAATATGCGTATGTATTCAATACGTTACTGGTGGACACTATTTTAAAGTAGGTGGTTTCAGTTGTTAATAACGGATCGGGCGGGAAATATAACCGTACTTGAACATCCTAATCTGGTTAAATGTTGGGCGCATCACAAGCGTGAATTGCTAGTGTGGATATTTTGAATCCAGTTAGAAACGAAATTTAAAAAGAACTCAGGATTTCTTGACAATAAAAATGAATAGGTAACTGGACGAAATTGTAGCTACTCTCACATAATAGATATACTGAATTTAATCAATTGCATATAGTTGGGTCAACTGTGTTAATCAAAGGTTCCCATATTCGCCGTATTCTTTATATATAATCGGTAATCTAAAATTCAAGCTAAATTGGCCCTTAGATTTCAAATTTCCAAGACTGTGGCACAGATAGTTCTAACCTACATTTCCGATGGAGATTCGGATTTTAGTGATTTGTTATTGTTACAAACTTTCTTAAATTTTATCTTATTTGGCGTATTAATTCTCATTTCATTTAATAGCTACTTAATACGTTTTTTATTTCATTAAAATATTTCAGTTTCTTCTAACTACTTAAACTTAAAATATAATATGCACAAACGCTCCTTAATTAATTTTCGGTTTCATGTTCCCTATTTGCTATTATAGGCCCTTTCATTTATAGGTGAATTTTTTCTGCAATCGATTTTAACTAATTTAAATTAAAAGTATCGTTTACAAGTAGAACGTAACAGCTTATTATAAAATAACACTGTGTTAAAATCGAAAGTTCTTATTTGAACAAGTTTTTAGAAACCCTAAAATAATTCAAAAATTTACAACTTGCATTTCAATTCATCATTATTTAAAATGACTAATTAAAATATTTGCCTTTGATAGGATTTTTATAAAGCAAAATCAGGGAATCATCAGCGATTATCTTCGTACCTTCTTTTTCTATTGTTACTAAAGTAACTAAGGATCCCTATAAAAATTGATCTGTTATTCCTCGAAATTAGTAAATTTTATATTCTAAATCAAAGACGCTTTTATCTTTTATTATAAAATATGGATAATGTGACACTAATTATTTAATGATATAGCACATTAACTTATTGAGTAATTTCAGACACTATTCTTAATATTTGAAGGATTACATTCAACAACTGTTGACTATTGATGTTTATAAACTGTAGTTATATCATTATTTCAATTAAAAATATAGGAAGGGTGTTGTATATGTTTCGTTGTTAGAGAATCATAGATGGCACTATCATAAAATTTGACATTTTTTAGGTTATATAGCATTCACAGTTGAATAAAGCATCGTTTGGTAACGTTTGTATTTAAGAGTAACATAAACAACTTTTGACAAAAATGGAATTAAAGCCCGAACATTTTCGTGCAATCATTTTTTATGATTTTAAAAGCAATTTAACTCAAAAAAATCTATTTATCGTGTTGTTCGGTTTTTGGTAGCGATGCACCATCCAAAACAATAATTTATCGCTGGTTTTCAGAATTCAAGTTTGATCGCAGTAGTCTCATTGACGAATTTCGCGAATGTCGTTTGCGAACTAGTGTTGTTTCAAAAAACATTATTGCTGTGGGTGAGATGATTGAGATGGATCGGCATGTGTCTTAACGTGAAACAGAATTGACCCTTGGTATTGACATTAAACAAATATTTTGCATGACCATTTAGGTATGAAAAAATTTGTGCCCGATAGGTTCCACACAATTTGACGGTGGCTCAAACAGTGGCTTGTATTCAATGCAGAAAGGAAATGCTTGAAAAATTTAACCGTAGTGCTTCAAATTTGGTTTATAACATCATTACAGGTGATGAAACTTGGATTTATTCATATGAACCAGAAACAAAGCTACAGTCGCACGTTTGGGTATTTCACGACGGATTGAATCCAACAAAAAGTTGTCCGTTCACGAAGTGTTTCAAAAAAAAAGGACACAACATTTTTAGTGTTACTGATCATGTTGCTGCCGTTGCTTTAGAGGATCGTTGCACGATCAATGTTGATTGGTATACAAGCATTTGCTTACTGGAAGTCGTCAATGAAACCAGAAAAACTAATGCAACACGTCGGATCATCTTGCACCATGAAAATGCATCGTCACACACAGCATCACAAATTGTCGATTATTTGAAGCGGTAAAAGGTAGAGTTAATGACTCATTGTCTATCAGTCCGGGATTAAAATCTAAATGATTTCTTTTTATTCCCGGTTGTCAAAAATAAAATGCGTGGAACCCGTTTTCCAACACCTGAATATGCAGTGGAAGCATTCAAAACTCACATTTCTGCTATACCTTCTTCGGAATGGAAAAAGTGCTTCAACAACTGTTTCGAACGCATGTGAAAGTGTATTGATTTTAAGAGAAAATATGTTGAAAAACAATAGTAGCATTATTACTGTATTTTCGTTGTATTTTCATACCTATTCCCGAAACAATTGCAGCACTCCTCATATAAGCTAGTTGTTAGTAGAATATACTCGATGACAAACCTTTTTATACCTAAAAATAAGATATTTCAACATTTATGTATTTACCTATATATTTCATAGAATAGGTACAATATTTAATATATATATGAATAGCTTATCATATGTATGAAACATCGATATGATTAGGCAGCTTTTAAGGAACGAATACTTTCAATCGAGAACTTCTGAATAATAGAATCGTGATATTCCAGTCATATTATATTTTTAGAAACAAATTTATTATCTAAAATTTTTCGAACACAATGATAACCCACGCGTGAGGGCGCTAGAAAGATTTCAATCAGGGCTTGCTTTTTCACAACGGAAATTACAGAAAAAGTTTACCTGTACAATTTAGAATAGTTTGTGGAAAATCGATCGTTCCTATCAAAGAAATAAACAAGAAAATCTCGTATCTGAGTTAATACAGCGAAGCTGTTAAAACTCATGTACTTATTAAAACTTTTTCATGTGAAACGAATAGAATATTATAGTATTTTTGATATACACTGGAGTTTATAGGATTATTTTTTTTATTGCTCACAAATGCGATGGACTTTAAAAATCAATAGAGATACAACAGAATTAAGTACTTTAATATTTATAGCTTTTATTCAGTGTTTGCTGTCTAAGAGAACTTTAGAAATTTTGCATTTTCAGCATAACGTTAATGGAAACTTTTATATTTCATGTATGAATGCATATATGAATATATTTATTTAAATATAAAACTTTCAAGATATATATTTTAACGATAACTGTCCCCTTCTGTTTTTATTGTATGGTTTCTTTAGTTTGAATTTAAACTGACATGGCGGAATAAATACATCGCCTCCGTCAAGTTTATTTTTGTAACAAAGTGAGTTTCAATTTATTTTGATGTATTATCAACAAAATTATTTTAATGTACAAATCCTTATGGCATAATTTGTTTATAATGCCATTCCTGAATTTTTAAAATAACCAATAATATTTTTTTAGTAATTCAACGGTAAAAAATGGAGATATACGTCTTCTTAGGATAATAACATAAAGAATACGGAAGTACGTAAGCTATGTATGTTTCGTGATATTGTCATAGAACATACACTATCATAAAACATAACTAGTATTTGGAAGAGGCTTTTAGATCGAGAATGTATACTATCTGACACCCAGGTGGCTTAGAATATACATAAGATTTTAACGGCTTCTGGGCGTTGCTCATTCGCGTAATGGCAGTTTTTTCGCCGCTCGCGGGAAGTTTGGTCAAGATGGCCTCTGTACAAATGTGTACTAGGTAATGAGTAATTGTTATGCGTACATGTAGTGGACTTTATATAATCGGATGTAAATCTAATTAGCTAATTAGACGGTTAGCTAACCATCTCCCCCTGATCAGGATAGCTACTAAGTAATTATGAACTAGCGTAATGAGTAACTTTTTTGTATGTGAGCTATGACCAGAAACTGTAACTGACTGACCATCGGCTAGTTCATTTTGAGGTGGTAGTTGATCGGATAGTAGTCAACTGTCTATATACGCAATAATAAAATAATGGACTTTATGTGCCTACTTGAGCTATAAATGTATTCTTTACTACAAACTTCCACATTAACGTTAACCTAAATCAATTTAAGAAGTTTCTATAAATAAACCTACAATTCTTAATAAACATATATACAACAAATATAAAGAGTGAATAACAATAATAAACTTCAGCGACGCTGTTTACCTGCTGGTTATGTTCATACATATAATATTAGAAAAGCAATACAAGATGTAAAATGTTGAGATTTCTACATAGATCTAACAAAAATAGTATACTTTTGAAATTATATAGTTACAGGCATTAGAAGTAAAGAAACAAATTTGTCACATACAGCAAAGCTTAAAAGTAGATAAAATGTAAATAAACTTACGCGGTAAAAGATTGATGTATAATATTCATACACGAATATATAAATTAAAATTAATTGAACAAACAGAAGAAGCAGGTAAAGCTAGCTATTGTATCATTTCATGGAACTATAAATAAAATTTACGCTCTAGCACCTATCTAAATTATGAAGCTGTCGGATCAACTTTCTCCTATTCAACGTATGTAAATTTCGAATGGTATAAGTATGCATTATAGGAACACATTAAAGATATATTGGTATTATTGTATCTGTTTTATATGCATTTGTAGGTATATACATGTCTTTCATCATTATATATTGAAGATGATAAACTCCCTTATTTTGAATAGTGTATTATAGTTTCGAAAGCTTACTTAGTGTTATTTGCCAGTTAAATCCTATTTGCGGATAGAGACAAGATGCTTAAAAATTTAAAAGGTTATCGTTATATCTGCTACTGGAAATATGTATGTACACGTTTTTCCTTTTCATTATAAACTGATCATTTTTAGGTCAATTATTTGAATATTATATTTGGAACACAATTATGCGAAAAAATCCACAAAGGTTTAATTCAAAAGGTATACAGGGTGTCCAAAGCATTATTTTTAAGCAGACACATCTTAATATGCGCGACAAAAAATGTTGTTAAACTATGTGTCTAAATTGCATAAGTTTCGAAATATTTGCAATTAAAATTTTCAGTCCGCCACTACAACTTAATTTGATCTACTGCATTGAACAATAAATAGCTGGTTAACTATAATACATCTTTAACAAGTGCCGAAGCCGAACAAACCACTTCGGTATGACGCATACGATTTTATTAATGAATGTTCGCAGATATTAGCTAACCATGCTTAAAACAAAGGGTTTTATTTTTTTCCATAACAGTTCTAGCGTTGTTAATTTAAAATCTTTAAAATAAAAACTAAGTTTTTACTTAATAGATATCATTTTTAATATGTATACAATTGTATTATTTAATATAGGCACATTTTTTTAAATAACTATCACTTTTACAAAGCCCTTTTAACATGATGTTTAATATTTTTGATAAATATCTTCATATTATTAAAATTTGCACTCACTTGTTTTGTGTATATTTTAAATTTTGTGAAAATAATTAAAAATCTAAACGATAAATGAATTTCATTAAAATTTTGTCTAATTTATATTCATTAAAGCTATGTTCATACAAATTAATGTGAATAAAACTGATATCAGTTTAAAATATTTATCAAATAAGTTTACAATATTTAATGCGAATATAATTATAATTAATAAGCGATAGTGTTTTACCACAAACAAGCAAACTTAGATGATTTAAAGAAAAGTTCGACTACTTTTTATTAAAAGTACTCCGATGGTAAAGGTAATACGACCTTTGTTAAAAAAACAGTCATATTTATATTTTTAAGTACGTTTCATGGTAAATGATATTACAGATCTGTATCTATGGCAGATTTTTACGCGAAAATTAACGAAAAATTTTCTTACGTTAAATTAAAAATTCCTACAGATTTATGTTCACAAAGAGTTTGGGTATACGTGTGTTAAATAATACTTTTTATATCTTGGACACCCTGTATATCATTATTTGTAATTTTAAGTGCAGTTGCGATTCAGTTGGAGTTACTATAATGGTGGTAAGATCTGCAAGATGGCGCAATAAATGAATAAGGTTACAAGCAAAGTTTCATAATAGCGTAATCAATTTGCTGCGTTATTTGTCTAACAGGTTGCTTATCTGTGTGTTTGGTATTAATAAATTTAAAATAGTAAAATGTGTGCTTCAAATATTAAATTTAAACGATAAAGTAACTGTCAGCTGTATAAGCTGTGAATTTGAAAAGTATTAGAAAATTGGAATCAATTACATCGTCTGCTTTGTTAGTTAAATAAATTTACTATTACAAAATGTTTTAAAAAATGGAAAGCATGGAAATAGACGTAAAGCGTAGATTTCATGGAGATGGGCAAGTATTCCATTTACCGCCTTGGTTATGTAGACCTGTTTGCCACGCCTGAATCACGAACAGGTTTCGCTACTTTAGCTAAAGTTTTATTTTGTAGCTCATCTATTGTTTACTTAAACCCTAACCCCGACGAACGATTTTATCTCGAATCATGCAGTAGTGATCTTTTTCAATAACTAATGATGCTGGCAGAAAAACCGGACTAGCCACATTTAACGAACTCATAAATCCTTCTAATGCGGGGAGGGGGCTTCGTTTTTCTGAGACAAATATATATATATATATATATATATATATATATATATAT
>JAHWXV010452612.1:0-12556 GCA_024586415.1 Phrixothrix hirtus
TCGTTTATGTAGTTTTCAATTAATTTCACCATTAAATTTATACATAAAACTAAGGAGTTCTTTTTCAAACACCTTGTATTATAATTAGAAATAAAGTAGGATGTATCAAGGTAACACCGGCAACGTATGAAATAACTTCCTACTTTAACAGTAAATGACGGGATTTTGTACTTCGCAGGACGTAGTTCCACAAAAGCACCAGACCTAAGTTTTTCGTACGGCGTTACATTGAAACACGTAGCATGTGTGTTGAAGGCAGAGCTGTGATTAGGGTTGTAACGTGGGTCTTTGATACATTCAAACCTTCTCTTGGATGTACAAAGCCTGCGTACAATGCCTCGAGTTGCTTTCAGTCAAAGAGTGGGTCCGGGTTTGTAGATTAGGATGCAGGCTTCCTCTGATACGTTGTGGCAAGCCATTCAGTACTGGTTGCATAAATCCAATAAAAAGTTTATTAATCTAAAACTAACTCGTCAATTAAGTAAAAAGGGATGAGCGAATATTTACAGAAAGGGCTATTTTAAAGGATTGGTTTGGATTTAGGAGATTGTACACTTTTATCTATGACCTAGGTTGTATATTTTACTTGATCGTAAATTGCAGCTCGGTTTACATTATGAATATTTAATTATGAAAAACTATTGCGTTTGCTTTTCAAACACTTATGCTAACCAGAGCATTTTAATTAAACACTTTATTATGTAATTAGTATTGTATTTCATCTCTTGTACGCTGTAAATTGAATTATTACCTTGCAGAAATGTAATTATTATGTTTTATTAATAACTAAAACAGTTCAGTTTTAAAAGTTATTTATTTTCTAACCAGTTGTAATTATATTTTACAAATGCATGTTATAAATTGTATACAGACTTTAATTTGAACGTATTTACATTTATTAACATTATAAATAAAGGTTCTTTATAAAAAGAAGCTATTTTGTACGTCTATTTTAAAATTAATTTTAGCTTGGTAACAACCTTTACAGAAACAAATGTGTACTGTAGCTCTTTATTATAAATCAATGGCATCGGCACATTGGTTTGTTTATTAAAGATGGCTGAAACCACACGTAGCTATACGGCAACGGTTTTACTTCGTTTTACCGTTATGTTAATTGGTGTTGATATTGACAGTACTAATTGTTCGGTGATTAACGTCTCTAAGAATTATTGATGTGAGTTTTGTGACTTCGACACCTTTGTAACGATATCGAAAGGAGTACAGACTGGAAGGGCAACGGAGTTATCCTTCAGTCGCAGGGTTTGTTAAACCTGACACCGATTCCGACATCAAAAGGAGTTTTAATTGAGGTAAGGATAATGCTAATAACTAAATTTTAATTCAATGTTTATTACTTGATTGCAAACGGTATATCATAAATACGTGCGGTAACAGCTGTTTGATAAAATATTCAAACCTTGTGTGAAGTTTCTCAGTTGATCAAATAATTAAAAAATGAATTTTATTAGCTAGGATCCTGGTTTTAATATACGTTTCCATTAATGCCTTATGGAATAACTAATACTAAACGGTTTGTGTAATAATTAATTCAATGTATAAATTAAATATTACGTCCCGGACGGAAATTATAACGGGTCTGCTTTAAGAGAAATTCTCAAAATACTTATAGTAAACCTTCTTCGTTCGAAGGAGAAGAATGGACTGATAATATAAAACGATTTTTTTCGCTAGAAGAGCGTTCTCAAAAGTCTTACTCAAAACCTTCTTATCTCGAAGGAGATGAGAAGACTGTTCAAAATTCGAATTTCTACCTCGTATCTATATGATTTTCCAAAGCAAGCATATTTCGACTTTATGCACACTTTGCTTCGTAATTCGGAAAATAAACATTAACAGTACGGTAAAATGATTAATTTGGCAAATTAATTATATCACGGTACGTTAATAGTTATCTGGGATATCTTTAAACAATTAATTTCCTTACAAAACAATATAAAAGCTAATTACGTGTTTATCTGAAAATAAATTATGGATTAAGTTATATATAATGATAGCTAAACAGGCAGCGGATTTGGAACTGTATTTAAGAATAAGTATTTAATTAACGTTAAGCGGGAAATCGCTAATTATTACTTCGAAATTTCCATGTAGTTGATAACACATAAATGTTAAAAGGCGATAAACATAATCTACTTCCGGCAGACAAAGGAAATTATCCAGGTCATGACTTGTTCTTGAACTTGCACGTTTTGTTTACAAATTTCAAACACTAGGTTATCAGCTGTCTATTTATCTATAAATCAATAAATAAATTAACTTTATATTAATTAAAAATAATAACGAAAACTTAATTTAGAGCGTTTTGCGTCATTAACTAAGCTAATGAAATGAAATATAAATACATACCGGGTGCTATCATGAAAATGTTAAATAAATCATTAGCAAAACTAAATTACATTAATGTGTAACTAAATTTCAAGCAATAAAATAGCTTTTAAATTGAAGCAAACGGATTATAATCAAAATAGTAAAGGTATTTTGTACTCAATTTCAGATACATGTTACAGGGTTTGGGAGCTAAAACCATGATTGCTGAAATGCTGTCGATTTAAGTAAGGCAGCATACAACTGAGTGGAAAAATTCCAAAAGAGGCGTGGCTCAGTTGTTGACGAAGATGTTCTATGTGAATTACAACCAACTAACTAGCTCAGTAAGCTTTGGCAGTATGGCAGATGTTTCATTGGATTAACACACCGAATCGTTCGTAAACTTGTTAACTAATAGATGAAGTGCGCGAGATTAGTCTCTCGAAAGCTGAGCATGCAAAACAAAAAAGAACTAAAGGTTGCATGCCTAGAAAATCTGACACAGTATGAGAATGAAGGGAACTTACAGGCGCTGAGTCTTGAGTTCGCCATTTTTAGCCTGAATCAAAACGATCTTCAATGATACAAAATTATCTAGGCTGACCTGGGGCAAAATCTTCAGTCATATTGACAATCTTTTGTAACTGCAAAGCGTTCTCCTGTCACGATTTAACATAAACGATGAAAATGTCAACAGCGTTATTTGCTCCTTAGGGATATTATTTCAAGGCAAGTCCGCTCAAGACACGCTTTAAACTTGGGTAGACTGTATTCCATCACCCTCCTTTACCTACAGTCTGGATTTGCACTCCATAACTTGCACCTCGTTGGCCACCAAAGTAAGTAACATCTGGGACGCTAGCAATTCCAAAGCGATGACACGAACAGTTTCGTTGGAGAAATTGCTCTGGCTAAAATATTGCATGAGTGCTATCCCTAAAAAGCGAACATCAGTTCAACTATCCTTGTATGAAACTTTTCTGATATGCAGATCTGCCTTGAAGTGCAGGTCGTATCTACCATGACTTAGCCTAACACTCCCCAAGGGAACACAAGTTTCTTATCTATTGCTATTAAAGTTCGGTTTTAACGGTTTAACTCTCCTCGCATTTCTCTTCCTCTGCGAGTCGCGTAACTTCGGATATATCACGCGAGTAGTCCAGTTCCTCCTGCATCAATTTTAGGCCGGCAACTTCTTGACGATCCTGTTGAAGGATAACATGCGAAACCTTGTCATCCGCGACTTCACATTATCCGTCGTACCGGCAGTGCATTTTAGTCAAATAGGAAATAAATTCTCGTAGCCAGTAGTAAGGCGAACGGTTCAAGCGTCACTGAGATGGCTTTCCTGGTGCGCAGGTTTGGAATGAACTGGGCCGTGTTTTTCTCTACGTACTGCATCATATAGCTTTCCCCCTTCTACCTTCACGAATTCGGTGGGCCTTTCGTTTCATTTCCTGTGGCTGTGCACCTTGATCCAGTGAAATTTACTATAATGCAATTTCGCTGTTTAGTCGCCTTCGACTAGCAGGGCGGTCGAGCAGTCACACGATAGAAGTTGAAATTTTCAAGTAACTTAGGCAACTATCCAAAGACTTCTATCCTAAAAGATTTCAAAAACTTTTTAAGCGTTAGCGTGTTTACAAGTCGGGAGAATTACGTGAAAAAGTAAATATGTTTCGCTGACCACAGTCATCTCAATTTTACGTTATGTGTGACTTGACTAATGATATATCTTTGTACTACCAGAGGTTTTATTCCACGTGGTATCTAAAAAAAATTGTTGACGTTTATTTTATATACAGAAGTTTTGCCTTTTATTGAGTCGGTGATGAAAACTTGATTTTGTTTACGTAAATTGGAAAAAGTTAATTAATTTTGACCGAGGTTTGGGGATTCTTCGAACGAAAATACACAGCCACTTCAACTGAAATAAGTCCGCATCTAGCGCGTTACGGCTGATAACCATAGAAAACAAGCAAAAGGTGCAATAATAGTACATTAATGTGTCACTGTGATGAATATGAAGTGTGGCAAGTTTTTTACTTTTATGTCCTACTAAAATTACTTCTAAAGATGTTCTTTGCCATAAATTCCTCATCCAAACAAAATTCATAAGAAACATCGCATATAGATTTCATCTCTTCAGTTACGAAATTATAGCTATGAAGGAAATTATTTCCTAGATTAAATTATTGAAGAAGATGAATCGTGGTGTCGTTATTTTAAATCAAATATAGCAGCGTGCAGTGGAATAAGTGCGTCACCATCGTCCAAAAAAATGCGAAACACAAATCATCTGCTATAAAATTGACGTTAACAGTTTTCTTTGATCACAGAGGTGTACTTCTATTAGATTACAAAGTACCTAATGTCAACATCAATAGTGAAAGGTACCATCAAGGACAAGAGGCCTGGGAAACTGAGTATTGGAGTAATTTTTTTTGTACGATAACGCACGTCTCCATTTTGCTTCACCTGTAGAAGAAATATTGATGGGAAGTACCAGCAACTCCCTACAGTCATGATTTTTAACCTTGTGATTTCCATGTGTTTGCTCCAATGAAAAAGGAATTGAAAGGACGCCACTTTAAGTCGGGCATTAAAGTGAGGCAGACGGTTCAAGCATTTTTCAGGACGGTGAATCAATGGTTCATGTCTTAACCCTAATGGAGATTTTGTAAGTTTCAAACTTGGTACAGTTGAACCATCCTCGCTTAAATATAGCGAACTAATTTTACCGACGATGTAATATAAGAATGTTTCGTCGCGAACGTTAGCTCAAGTGTTGGTATTTGGTAACTCTCCCTCCGAAAGATGTCCAGAAAATGTACAAAACCTAGTTTGAAGAACGGTAATGGTGGACAAATTCGAGTCTAGCGGTATATCAGACCTCTCCCTCATCGCGAGGATTACCCATCCCGAATCATTTGGAAGATATAACAAACTGCCCGGCACAATTTAGCCGAATATTTCGAGGTCAACTACTGCCCGAAACCATTTTAACAGTTAATATCTTATTTTATAATTGACGAATTGCTTATAGACCGGGGACCCCTACATGTAATGGTAGATACCAGATCTAAACCAAATTACCTCTTTATGGAATACGTAAGTAACCTTATGTAATTAGGTTACGTAGTTATTATTGGAGTCCTTCATTGAAATACCAAATCTATAAACGAACGGATCGGTTGACCGTGAGATCTAATTTGGTAATATAAGTAGTTTTGGGGATATATCTATAATCGAACATGTTAGCAAATTTAATTTAATATAGAACGTTTGCTTATTATTGAATCTGTTTTGTCAATGTCAATTAGCGTACCTTCGCAGTATGTCATAACGAAGCTTGTCTCAATGATAAGTAAATAATTATAATCTAGGTAATCAAACCCCCTTTTTCTTTTTATACGCTGCCGTTACAGTCTCTACGTAGGCAAGATAAGTGTTTCCGAGGATACTTAAGGTGTTGTCCCTGTTTCGGTTCGATTTCTAGAAATTATGATCGCTGTTACGCGTAACAGTTTTAGGTTTCCTGTACGCGGTTAAGTTAGTTGCGCGTACCCGATTGAAACCGTTATCGCTTTGCTATATTTTCCACAAGTTTCAGTCACGGAAACTTGTTTAATTCGGCACACAGATACCTTAAGCTGAGCTTGTGACGGTAAGCAACTTTGATAGTAATTTAAGAGCTACGGCCCATTTGGACCATCACGGTATATCCGCTATTTTTCCTATAATCCTTGATTTGAATATTATCGCACATAAAATTAGCATTAAGTAGTGCCAATTAAATCGTACATAGGTCAAATTCGGCGTGTCAAATGACATTTGAATTGATAATACTGTGCCAAGGTGATAAATGTATAATCAGCTTCAGGTCACGTTTCAAAGTTACAAATACCTATGTTCCAAATCTAAAATACAATCATTAGTAAAATAAGAACATAACTACAGTACCGTGGCTTCATTATAATCAGGTTTTTAATCACTTTATGTGAAAATTAATATATTTAAAGTATTCCAAAGATAAGCGCTTGAAATTTTCAAAAAGATTCCAAACATTCTAAATTTTCTTCCGATTTGCTTTCAAAAATTTTTGGGCAAGTACAAGGCATTTGGCAAGTAATTCTTTCACAAAAACAATCGTATTTAGGTAACCTTTCAAAAAATTACTTCTTTCTTGAATTTATTATAAAAGAGTTTATTTGCATACTGGCATGTCTCCAGTATACGTTTCGCGATATATTAAGTTTCACACAAACAAAGTGGGATCTGTTTAATATACTCAGGACAAATCCATTTGTTGTGACGTAGAACGTCACAGTGTGAAAGGAGAGTGACAGTTTCTACACGCAACGGAGCAAAACACCACTTTTCAAGAGAATTGAAAAGTCTCCGCTACCAGCATCTTCTTCGTGAGTCATGCGCGCTATCGGAATCCTTTATAGCCCGGATCTTCATAGAAAGAGATCCGTAGAAGGTTTCACGCCAAAATGAAAACTTTGAGTCGACCGGGCGAATGTAGATTTATTGGGATCGGACTCGAAGGGGCGTGGGGACTTTTCTTGTCCTAAAGGGGAAGAACACCCTCGCGAGGCTCTGAGAAGAAATAAAGGCTCGTGTTGAACGGGCCTTCCCATTAACCCATGCAGGTTATCGCAGATCACCTCTCGATAATCTTCACATAAATATGAGTACCTATGGATCTATTACGAGCTCCAGACCCTTTCAGGTCGATAAAACAGCGGCCTTAATGTTCAACTGACAAGGTGGCTTCTGCTGTACGTAGAACGTTAAAATTCAAAATTTCCATGTAAAATTTCTTTCCGATAATTTCCTAATTTAAAATTACCCAAAATCTTTTCTTATCAATTCCCAGGAATAAAATTTTGGCTATTCTCTTTTTTTAGAAATACAGAATTTTGTAATACGATACACGTCAAAGTCGCGGAATTTGCCATACTTCAATAATATGTATAAATACCCTTGCCAAAAATAACAGGAAAGCATTCTTTGTATGCTATTTTAAGAGTAACTTTAAGCCCTTAATAATAACAATTAGTTTTTATACGTGATTAAGCGAAATCCGTCCGGGCTTATTTATTAATTTAAAAAACTACGATAAAACAGCAAAGTAAACGCAAATAGATACACGAATGTTTTAGGAATAAGAATGTGAGGAGAAAAAGGCACCTTAGACATGGCGTCAAATACCGTCCGAGAAGAAAGATTGTGATTGCTTCTTGAACCATTCAAGCACCGCAACCTTGAGTTGGTCATCGCCGTTAAAGCTTTTCCATTCAGAAATTCCTTGATAGGCCCAAAAGAATGAAAGATACAAGGCGACAACTCAGGTTGTACAATGGGCGGTCAAAAACGTTCTTTATTTTTTCGCCAATATCTTCCGTACGGTCCTTGCAACATGAAAACGCCCATTGTCGTGAAAAATAATGTCATCATACGATAAAGTGGCGGATCGTTTCCTCCCAATGACTTAATGCAAATTGTTCAGCAATAGCAGTACTTCTTGGTTAAAAACTACCATCAGCATCAGCTTGCTTCCAGAAGATTATGCTTAAATTTCTAAGTTCTGGTAAGCCGGCACACTTTCTTACTTACCGGCACTTTTAGTAAAGGATTTGAAATAGTTTTGTCACCAGCAGACGCCATTCATGTAATTATAAATTTCACGCGACTGACAGCATTTTGCTGTCAAAATTGAAATACAGCAAGTTGATACATTTTTGAAAGATTCAGAATCAGCACCATATTTGCTCAGCACCTGTACAAATGACGCATGTACACTGCACCCTCCTGACAAGCATAGTTATATATAGTTACCTCTTCCCTCATCTACCAAGACTAATGTATGCGTATGCAGTCGAATGAACTGAATGGATTCCGTTTTTTTAACTTCCTTTTCAATTATGGCCTCTAGCTTGTCTGGAATTATTTTGTTTACTTCTTTTGAATTTTGTTTTTGGGCGGTTGCCGCGTAGGTTACGCCTTTACTTCTTATTGGGTTTTTACCCCTTATGTACCTTCTTGCGTTCAAGTTCTTCAGGTTTATTGGATGCACTGGACAATTTCGGGAGCATGCCGCGTGTTCCTCGTCGCAGTTGGAGCATTTTAGTTTTTCCTCTGCTGACTTGTCGCACTCGTAAGCCATACACTTGTGTTGAGCAGTGTATCTGTAGGCCACTTGCCTGAAAACCTGACAACAATAGCACTGACCTGGTGCTGTTGGCGCTATTTCTCTTCTGTGGAGACGATTATGTGCAAAATTTGCCTGACTTCTTTTATTTTTGGCCCTTCCGAATCGTTGTCGCTGATTACAAGTATTAGAGGCAGCTCCTCCTTCCTTCTTTTCAATCTTAGTATGTTTTCGAATTGGAATCCCTGAATGATTAGGTCCTCTTCCACTTGGTCTAGGGGAATTAATGTTGGTATTCCCTTGATCACTGTTCTGGTCTGCCTCTTCTGCGGCAGATGGAAGTAGTGTCATGACGTGTTATTCTTTTTAAGGATTAATAACAGCATCCCTTTGCATTTTGTGCTTTGATGAAAGTAATATTGCTTCTTTCCGCAGCTTCTTTCACCTCCAAATAGTCATTTCTATTGTAAAACACTATTGGAGGTGTACGTCTGGCATTGTCTTGTTTGGTTTTTATTCCCGTGTCCGCCGGTGTAGGATCGTTTAGTTTTATATGTTTGGGTACGTGGCTAGTGTCTTCTGACGAATTGTGCACTTCTGGTTCGTTTTCTTGCTTTCCGATTAAATATTTTCTGCCTCTGATGCCTCGCTTCTCCATTGTTAGCGTGGGAGTCTCTTCTCTTTTTCCCCGTGTGGACTTTGATTTTCCTTTCTTCTTTTTCCTTGATTTCCTAGTAGTTGATTGGGTAGCATCCTCACTAGGCTCTTCCCGCGTTTCTTCTTTGTTACTTTCTTCTTGTTCTATTTTTTTGAGAATTTCCAATTCTTCTATTAGCCTGTTTATGCTACAACTCCTTTTTCTATTATTTCTTGATATTCCGCCATTTTTTCTTTTATTTTTAGGACTTTGTCCTGGAGGACTGGATCATCATTTTCTACCTCCATATTATTGTTGTACGAAAGAATTGGTGGCTTTAAAATTTTCTTCCTCTTGCTGTTTCCAAAATTCGGATAGAACGCTTAATGGTTCTTCATATATATTATTGATCCCTACCCACCCACACGACTGTGAGGGGCCTAAGGTTCAATAATATATACACAGACAGGTCTGTGAACGGATTTCTGTTACCAGGTTTCTTATTTATCTTTCTATACCTAGAAATTAGCCGACCTTAACTGGTGTAGCGAT
Organism: Phrixothrix hirtus; assembly: GCA_024586415.1. NCBI lineage: Eukaryota > Metazoa > Arthropoda > Insecta > Coleoptera > Phengodidae > Phrixothrix > Phrixothrix hirtus. The sequence goes on from JAHWXV010452612.1 coordinate 9,681, forward strand.
TAACATGTTTGTCTCTACACCTAAGTGATGCGGGTTCAAATCCGATCGAAGTCGGTAAAGTTTTCGGCGGAAAAAAATTTACAAAAACATCTGGCCGTCCCGTTACGATCGCCATTGGAGTAGAGAAAATAATTAGAACTTATCGACGAATAACAGTAGACACATTAGCAATGGCGATAGGTTATTCTCAAGGTTTAGCCTGCAATGTGAATTTTCGAAAAGTATGTGCACGCTTAGTACCACGACAACTGACTGATGAATATAAAATGCATCAAATGGTTCTGCAGTTGCAATATCTAACCCAATATTCAAAAGAAGGCGAAAACTGCTTCATCGGATTTGTTCCTGTGGAGAAGAATCATGGGTACATCATTACCAACAAGCATCTAAGCGTACTTAGATGCATTAGAAACGTCCATATTCACCTTCAACCAAAAATTCAAGGTTACGTACTCAACTGGTAGATTTATACTCACAGTATTTTGGTATTTCAAAGGAGTGTTTTTAATCTATTTTCAAAATCCTGGTGTGACAGTGAATACTGCATCCTCCAATCCTCCAATTCGACAATAACGACCACGCTTAATCGGTAGACGTGTATTTCTGTACCATTACATTGCCCCCGGCAACGACTTGGTGAATTAGAGAGGACATGGCCTGCACTTGCGCCTTACAACCCGACTTAGCTCCAAATGACTATCATCTGTTTGCTCCCCTAAAAACTCATCTTAGTGATTAACGTTTCAAGGACTGAAAATGTTAAACACAGAGTTACTAGCTCACACCGCAGCCCAAAAGATGTATACAACAAATATCTGGACACTAGTAAAGAGATCGGTTAAATGTATCAATGTTGGTGGAAACCAGTGGCGGCTTTTCAGATGAAGTAGGTGAAGAGCCTCTTCACCGAATTTGTCTATACGAGTAATTACTTAGTATATAATTATAATACTCATTTATTGAGACCAAAAACGTATTAAAATACTAAAAAATTAAAGAATTTCAATTCATAAAGCGCTTAAAATTACATCCATAAAAATCGCAAATTATCGTACAAATGAAGAGCTAGAAGCTAGTATGCAAAACGTTTGCACTTGTAGGCTAGTTTGTCATGGCAACCATGACGTCAGTCTCCTTAGTATATATATTACTCCCACTAACAGTGAAAAGTTTGCTTTACAAATTATTTACATCTGCTTGTACGGTTTCTTAAACCTTATATTTTTTGCTCTAAAAGATTTGTTCAACTTTTTTTATGCCAAATTTTCTGACGGATTCGAATCTGGGAGGCGCATTGGCCGCATTTAATGCCTTCTGTGTCAAATTTGCATTTTTTCCAAAATTGTAAGTTGACTACTTTGCAACATAATTGTCAGTTTAACCCGTTGTAAATTTTACAATTTTCAAGATATTTAAACAATTCTTTCTATAAATTGCACGCTATTTAATTCTAAGTGCAGCAGTTCAATTCAATTTTTACTAAAAGCAATCATGTATTATTCACATACAAAAAACTGAGAATAGTTGCTTCGAGAATTTAATTTCGTAATGAAATTTTCGAGATGCGAGGAATTTTTTATTTGTGGATCAATTATAATTGTTTGCACCGCTAAAATCGCAAAATACTGTAGTTATTTTTTTATTTCAGGATTTTTTTTTCTACAAAATTTTTTTCGTAATGACGAATTAAAGTTGGAGTTGGCTTACGCTCTAGATTAGCTTATGTTTTCTATTCGCTACCATGGGGTGTGGAATGGTAAAAACCAAAAATCTCGTACATTTTGTTTATTTTAATGAATTGTAACACATTTTGCTAAACAAATACAACTAATTGTACAAAAAAAATGAAAACGTTTAAGCATTTTGGATCTTTGTCCATTAAAATAGGCGTTATAATACAATTAGAAAATTGCCATCGAAAGACTGTAGGATCCGGAATTTTACAAAGTAGGTGCTTGCCAGGTTTATATACAGTGGGTCAATAAATTATTTGAACACCTTGTATTTGCCACTAAAAGGGATGTTTGAAATGTAATGCTTAAAAATTTTCATTTAATTGTAATTGTGTAAAAATTTTTTTTTGTACAATTAGTTGTATTTGTTTAACGAAACGTGTTAATATTCTTTAAAATAAACAAAAGCTACGAGATTTTTGGTTTTTATCATTGCAAGTCCCATAGTAGCGGATAGCAAACATTAGCTAATCGAGAACGCAAGTCAACTCCAACTTTAATTCGTCATTCCAAAAATATAATTATTTTTAGAAAAACAATCCTCAAATAAAAAAATAACCACCGTATTTTGTGATTCTAACGGTGTAAACACAATTATAATTGATCCACAAATAAAAGACTTCCTCACATCTCGAAAATTTCAATAAGAAAGTAAATTCTCGAAGTAGCTATTGTTAGTTTTTTGTATATGAATAATATGTTATTGCTTTTAGTAAAAATTGAATTTAACCGTTGCACTCAGAATTAAATGGCGTGTAATTTATAAAAAAAATTGTTGTTTGAAAATTGCAAAAGTTACAACGGGTTAAACTGAAAATTATGTTGCACAGTAGTCAACTTAAAATTTTTTAAAAAAACGAAAATTTGTCACAGAAGGCATTAATGCGTCCAACGCGCCTTCCGGATTCAGATCGGTTAGAAAATTTGGCATAAAAAAACTGAACAGATCTTTTAGAACAAAAAATATTGGGTTCAAGAAAAAAACTACGAGCTAGAAGGTAATAGATCTCGGACTAGTAACGTTTACATTAACTACCTACACCTGTTCTAGAGAGTAATTACATTTTTTTCTTTGTGCTTTGTGGTGTAAAACTTTAAAAACAATATAATATAGTTTTTTTTATTATACTCGTAGTTCTATTA
>JAHWXV010452675.1:0-22365 GCA_024586415.1 Phrixothrix hirtus
GATAATTTTACCGTATTGTACATATTTGCCTACGTCAAGATTACAATTTCAATATTTAATCCTTTAAAGGACATTTATAAACGGATACACTATATATAAAATGACGCACGCTAGCATTGCTTTTTTCCATTTAAGTGCGATTTCTAGTGCGCGCACTTAAACAGATTACGCGTAATTTGCATACGCGTTGATTCATTGATGAAGTTTTGTTGTTTTAAAAATGATATGTATGTATGTATGTAAAGAAAGTATGTAAGTAAGATGGATGGATAGATAGATGTAAGATTGGTTAGAGATAGAAAAGGAGAGTTTTTCCTATTCTTCTTCTTCAAACGATAATAAGACGTGCCATATATTTATTGTTAATTTTATTTAAAAGGCCGAATCTATGATGTAGAGTTAGAAAATTTTTACATTCATTTGCATGAAAGGAAAGAAACAGAACTGACGTTTAAGGTATTAAATTTTTTACATATTACATACAAATCATTTTATGTTTAACCTTTGAAAAATTTACATGAAGTTTAAACCAGGAATTGACTTCTTGAAAGTGGGCGACCGTTCTGCTTTTGGCGACATTTTCGACCATTTTATCGGTTCAATAAGAGAATAAAAGTGTATAATTTCAAATGGTTTAATAAATAGGTTACTAAGTTACTTATAATTATAATTTCTCCTCCCCACATACCTTCAATCTACATACCTGTATGTTCGAAGTATGACATCTGCGAGCACGTGTTCTAGTTAATGGATAAGAAAGAATAAGGTTGTTTTTCTTTGTCTAATATGGCAGATATATGCATGCTCTTTACCTGTTCTCCAATTACCACTCCTGTTTAACTTTATTATGACGAAGAAGTAAGCGTATAATTGTTTGCATTACGAACATGACTGTTAGTTGCTAGCTTACGTTCGATAAATGCAGAAGCAAAATTTCATATTCTACAGTTTTTTAGTGAAAATCTAATAAGTGTATTAAGATAAAGAGAGTAAGAATGACCGACAGCAATGTTCATGAATTATTTAACATGAATTATTATAAATGAATAACATTGGTAAAAGAAAGGGTTCGTAACGACTGCGTATAAGAGTCCTTATTTACAAACTTTAAAGGGCATAAAATAGAAGGCCGGAATAATAATATGAGAGATGCAACTATTACTGCTACAACGAATAAAAGGAACGAAGAGGTGGATAATTAGTATGATAATGATACTAATACGCGTGTTAACGATTACAATCCCTATTATGAACAAATAAATGTACAGTTATTATACGCGCAGCAAAGTGCTAGAGTTAAAGATCTGTTAAATTGTATTAGACATCAATTCCATGCCTACAAAAATAATATCGTGCCACGTACATGCCTGAAAATAGGATTACGCATTAGTTACGATTTAAATCCAATAATTCTGCTGGGACACGCAAATTACCATGTTAAACGGCTGCGGTGACAACAGCAACAGCAAGGTGTCATTGCGGTGACCAATAACGATTGGTATTCCATGATAGCGCGTGAATAACAAATTGTAGCTAAAATAAACGAAATTGAATTGCGCGCGAGAGAACATGCTTCAGATTACGTGTTTTCTATAATGATATCAGAATCTATAATTTTCGTTTTAAGTGAGACTGCGGAATCGCGGTTGAAGAAAAGTTGAAAAACACAAGTGTCATTGTGCTTAAATTCGCTAAAAATGAAATTAACAAACCACTTTCTCTAAATGACATATACTCGGTTACGAATTTGAAATGTTAACTATATTGGAAATGTTATTGTATATAAGAACGTGCTATATTAGGTCATTCGTTGCTATGAATTGGTCCGAGATTATGCAAATTGCTTTGTTGTTAGCGTTACCTCCTAAATGTTGTAGCCAAGCTACAGTAACTCAAAATGATGATCATGATGAAGGTGGAGCTAGCAATGAACACGCAACTAAATGTAAACTGGCCGATTTAGTGACTAAATTTATATCATATGTACATAATGTCATGGTTGGTGAAAGAGTAAATCAACACAATGTGATACTTGTAAATATGTTAAATTTGTACGAAAAATATCTTGTGGATTTATTTAGAGATAATTCAAATCCAGGATATTTTAAGAGTAACAGTTTTGTATTGAACGTGTACAAGTAAATAGGTTTAGCAATTTAAATTAAAATGTTTCTAAAATCTAGGTTATTGTCATTGTACTTATGTATGTATGTCCGCATAAATCAATAATAGTAAACACTTAAAGGTTTTCGATTGGTATTATTTCAGCATCTTAATTATAGCAAAATATATACGCAACGTTCATGATTATAATAAGTATAAACAGGTTCACTAGAATGAAATAGCCGCAGAATGCTTCTTCACAACGAGAGAGAAGGAAGTATGTTTACTTCTACCACAACTACTAGTGGTCTTAAGATCAATTCGAGGAAGATAACGAGTGGCAGTGGATTTTTAGACAGTTTAATTAATAAATTGCCTATTGAATTACATTTTCCTGGATATAATTCCTGCGGTCCAGATACTAAATTAAATAAACGTCTGAAACGTCAATATAAAGGAGTTAGTGAGTTGGATGAGGCGTCGAAATTACACGACCTAGCATACACAGTTAGCAATAATTTGAACTACCGCCATCAGGTAGATAAAATATTGTAAGAAAAGGCATGGCAGCGTGTCAAATCAAAAGACACTTCTATCGAAGAAAGAGCCGATGCATTATCAGTAGCAGGAATTATGAAAGTGAAACGTAAAACTGGGGCGGGATTAAGAAAGTATAAATAGGGTAAGAAGCTGTGCAGGAGAACGAGAAGAACAAGGAAAAACAATGGTAGAAAATAATTAAATTTAAATCTAAAACTCTGAAGAATATCAAGCTGGCCTTCTGCGGAAGAAAAAGGAAATGTTAGTGGCAGAGGCGTTTCTAGTTTAATCAAAATGGCTCTAAATATCGCTCGAGCCGTAATTAAGGAGTCAGGTGGAAAACAAAAGGTGCAAGTACCTTCTGCCATACCGCTACCTAAAACTGACGGTATAATTCCTTTGATACCTCTATTTTCTGGACTTGCTGCACTTGAAGCGTTAGGTGGAGGTACTGCGGGTATTTCTAAGGCCACAAACGATGAAAAGAATGTAAAATAGAAGCAAGAGGAATCTAGTAGGCACAATAGAATGATGGAAGCGATCGCCATAGGAGAGTAAGAGTTCGGTCTGTATTTAAAGCCTTATAAGACTGGAAGGGTTCTTGACTTGAAACCTTACAATTCGGCTTTAAAAAACTAGCAAAGTTATCCCGGAAACCTATAACTTGAGAAAATTTGCTAAGAAATGTATTTCGAACATTAGAGGTGGCTTTATGTGTAACAAGTTACCTATTACGAAACCTAAATTCAAAGAAAGCGGAATTGCTAATTTAGATGAACGATCTAGGGCAGGCAGTCACTGGGTGGCATATCGCAAAAATGACCATACGTTTTTGGACATTTAAGACCGTCTAAGGAAATCAATCCTTATTTTCGGGGATGTAAGATACCTAATAGCTATCATGGACAGCAGGAATGTAACACATTCAATTGCTGCCACTTATGTCTCAAATTTCTACTTGATGCTTACAACGAGAGAAAGAGAGAACAATGACTAATAAATAAGAGTACAATTGATAGAAACGTCTTAGTCAATATATCGATTACGATCAGTTTGGTGGGAGTAGGTAACACTCAAGCTACCATTTTTATCCTCCAATTGAATTATTGCTGAACAGAAAATATGTGTTAGCTCCAGTTGGCCTTCGTATTTACAATTCGATACGAAATATTACTAACGGCAATGATAAGTTACATTACATGGTAATGGAAGAGACGGCAGGGGGTAAACTGAAAGAAAAACAGCCGCGCGAAATCTTTATACCGCACCAGTCCTATGAAACTGATGAGATTAACGATTATTTACAAAAAGAAATCGCCAAGAGGTATTTGAATAAACCTAACGCTGCTAAACATTTTAATGTCTAGCTAAACTTCTCTTTAACGGCCTATAATAATACGTTGCAGTGCGTGAAAAAAGCAAGTACGGCATTGATTTTGAACAGTTTGGAGGTATAGCACGCATGCTAGGGTTTATTTCAAAAATACTGAAACCTAACGTGAAACATTTTTCCGATTCGAACGTGCAAATCCTGAAACATGCCAACATACACCTATAGTGCAATATAATAAAGGGAGCATATAGAAACGGAAAGAGTCCGAACGCTACACGAAGTTGACATGTCTGTCCCATCTAGCTTTAGATTAAATAAAACGTTCGCTAATCCGCCGTGTTTGGAAGTAAACAAGAATCGTATAAGTAACATTACGCTGAACTTGACCGAACAGAGGGGCAAATTTATCGATTTTAAAACTAAAAATTCTCTGTACGGCTTGAATTAAAAGAACAGTAATACGCAAAAACTTGGAGACAGAGCGAGAGAAGAAGAAGAAGAAGAGCAGATAGATCTTAAATTTAGTAATAATGAGCTTAGTTCAACTAATTTATTCAATTGCTTCTTACCTGTCGATAGTACAACACCTGCAGCGGAATCGCTAAAGATAAAGAAGTCAAAATACAACGGTCGCGACAACAACAACCGCCACATTAACTTAGCATAGAGAAATTAACCTTAACCGAAACCAGTTTTTAATATCGATTAGCCTAAAAGTACGAAACTAACAAGAACAACTCTCTGAAGTCATGAGTGTAAATTGATCATTTTTGAAAGTGTCAGTTTTGACGAATCAATTAGTATATATGAAACCCATACTTATTTACCGTTCGGGTCTAGAACCTATGTACTATCGTAAGAAATAAGAAATCAAGTTCAAAGTAAAGATGTGACAACGGACACTACATTTATATAGAAGGATCAATTAAAGCTAACAATGAATCTGTACGCGGAGCGGCTCATGCGGCTTACAATTAATTTACTTTAATGAATAGCTTCCCTTGTTTCCTGTTTGAAGGAAATCGATATGAGTTTCCCGGACAGAAAGTGGGCGTATGAAGACTACCAGGCGTGACAAGTGCCATCAAAGATTACGTAACTTACACGCCAAATGACGATCATGCTTTGGCTTCAGCAGCATGGATGACGTAAGGAAATCAACAACCACCACAAATCCAGCATGTTGTAGATAATCAAGAGAAGAAATTTATAGCGTGCATTGCGCTAAAGCATATTTTCGGATTTGCATAGATGTACAAGCGTTCGACTATACACATGTAACAGGAGTTAATTTTGGTCAGAGCGAGATCGCATTTAGTTTCTTACAAGAGTGCAAATGTAAATTTCAACGTCACGTTAACGAACATCTGCTGGAAAGTCGCTCATATAGCTTTAACGATAAGTCGAAAGTTAAACTGCTCAAGTCGCTTTGCACAAATTCAATTATTTTGATGCAGTTCAGGCAATGGGAACTGTATGAGTTACCTGCATTGAAGCAAACTAGAAACGATATTTTTCTCATAAAGACGTCGCTTGGACTAAAAAAAACCTCGATGGATCCTGGTCGGTTTCCAAAAGAAGCAAAAGTCTAACAGAAACGCTGACGCATCTAAGTTTCATCATATAAACGTTACAAATCTGGCTTTACATTTAAATTCCGAAAAATACCCGTATGAGCAGATGCGCCTGAACTTTAGCGGAGACGAATATTCGCAAGCTTATTTCAATTATCTAAACGTTCAAGCTTGTTACTACGATAAGGAAATCGTCAATTCCTCGTTTGATTGTAACCAATTCAAACAGTTTCCTGCCTTTGTAATTGACTGGTCCAAGCAAAACGAAACTCGGAAGAATTCCGCTATCGATGTCAACTTAGAAATAGAGTCCGATCAACGCTTTGAAGAAGGGTCAATGGCCTATTGTTTAATAATTCACGACAGCATTGTGCAGTACAGTCCGATAATGAACGAAGGAATGAAGTTAAATCCATATAATAATAATAAGTAAACGTATTACGTTGGTTTTCAATTCTCGACCAATTTATAATACTAGTGTTATTAAAATATACTATATCATTTATCTGTTAGAGTACAAATGTCGTATCTATTCATAAGTATGTAAAACATCACTTTGTGTGATCGTATTTAAATTCAAACAATAAAATTCTAAACTATTATAACTTTTTCTGTCACTATATGCAAACCGTCTAGCTACCTGAATTCCTAAAATGAAAATTATGAAGTAAAAGCAATATTTACCGATTTTCAAATTAGACATGGAGGATGATGATTTTAAAAAGAAAATATTCAAAGAGCTTAGCGACCTATTAAGTAATATAATGAGAAGTTTAATAATAGGACCGAGTAATACGGGAAAAGGGAACCTAACAGTCTCTCTACTACTTAACGGGAACGGGCTAAAATTCGAAAATGTCTAGGTGTTCTAAAAGTCCCTAGGTCAACTGAAATATCAATTTTTAGAACAAGTTCTCAAACGGATTAGAGGCATAAACTATTACACGTTTAGTTAAAATGCAAACATGATACCGCCGTTGGAGGCAAAACAAAAATTCGATATCTATATTTGACGATGTAGCTTGTAGCCTGCAACATAATATTGAGGCTTACTATAGCACGGGCCGCTATAATGGAGTAGTTTGTTTTTATCTCACTCAAACCTACGCTTCGGTTCCTAAACACTTAATTCGCGATAACGTAAACATGTTATCTTTGTTTAAACAAGGTGATCTCAATTTAAAACACATTTATAACGATTAAGTTGGCACCGATATGCCGTTTCGAACTTTTCGAGAAATGTGTTCCGCGTGCTGGAATGCCAATAGGTAAGATCTTCTCTCGATACATAAAGACTTTAATTTAAACGAAGACAGATACAGAAAAAGCTTTGATTCATATATATGCATAAGCAAGTAAGAAATTAAATTAATACGTGTAAATACGCAAGTAATGACGGAGGGGGTTGAAGAAGCTAGAATTTGCAAATGTTAGTAATAATATCTAAAACTACTACTACTATGATGAATGCTGCTGCTGCTATTGCTGTGAAATAAAGTGCACTAAAAGTAAAACTAATCCAAGCACGACCCGCAGTCAAACGTAATATAAGGCTTTGCTAACCGAAAAGTTAGCGGTAAGAAAATATAGTCCTATTATAAAACCACTTAATACGATTGTAGCTAAACTTGTACAGGAGTCCGAAACGCTACCTAATAAACAAGATGCAGCTACTAGTAATGCGGTGGCTAGCGAGAACGACGAGGATGGATTTATAGATGCAAGTAAACACGACAAAGATGACGACTATCCCAAACATGAATCGCCTACAACTTTTCTAAGGTCCCTTACCACTCCATGGATAACGTCAAGTCCTAGCAGTGACGCTCTTAATTTACCTTCGCCTATACTGTATTTCACGCCTACATTAACATGTTCAGCACTTGAGTTAGCAAGAGAATGAGAACAATTGGCAAAAGAGAGCTTAAGGCGACTGGAAGATATACTGATATTTTAGAACAATCGAGGGAACAAAATTAACAATTTAAGAGAACTGTATCCCGTGCAGCTGAAGTTTCTGGAATGCAATCATCATTATGACCTGCGGCTAGTTCTAGCTCTAGTAATAGTAGTGATATCAACGAGGAAGCTTCTGCTAACATTTTACAAACTATAAGATGTACTTATACAAAGAAGAGCAGCGCTGCTAACAACAGGCCGAGAAAACCTAAAAAAGGCGGCAGACTAAGTCGTTTATTTAACCTTCATAATTCTAAACACGTTGAATACAAGTATTAGAATAACGTACATGAACTAATCCCTCAGTTACAATTACGGTGGAGTGGAAAGCTTGCCGGTCATACTTAGCATCTAAATGAAATTTGAGCAATATTGTAAGAACTGTATGAAGATGGCTATAGAGAAAAAATTGCCACATCTAAAGAACTGACTCTTTTATAATAAAATACTACTATAAAATAAATTCAATTGTACTAAATTTAAGCAGTTTCATAATGGATATTGATAACTTCCGTAGTATTTTAAACGGTACCGCATCTAGGATATCGATAAAGGGCGAACCGGGTGTTGGATATAAATTAACTAAAGATGGCAATTTCGACTTTCAAAATAAAACTTTAACTAATGTAGCGAAACAAACTCAAGATTCGTATATTACAAATAAACTTTATGTAACTGATGCAATCAAGCAGAGCATTGATGATATGAAGTAGGGATATGACGTAATTTGTGAGCATTTTGATCGCTCATTGAGACAATTAGTGCATTCTACAGGTATAGATGTGAAACGTGTTTTAGGAGGAAAGATGCAGGTTATGCAAGAAGAAATATTGAAAATTGTTAACGCTGATATGGAAAGTAAACTTAGGAACGCACAGGCAACATTCTTGAGAGAGGTAAAGCATAAATACCATCTAACGCATGTAAGTACAGCAATATCTGTCGCATATAACATTAAAACACTTAAAATGTATATTATTGCATTTGTGAATGCTTGTAATACGGACGGTCAACAGTTCACGGACAGGAAGAGTAGGGAGCTGTCATTAGCACTGCAAGAAAGGTTTACTACTATAACTAAAAATATAAAATAATGTACAAACAGCAAATTGTAAACGAGCTGCATAAGCCCGTTAGATGAAGCATTCCTAGAAAATGCACGATCGTTAAAGGCTTAAAGGCTTCAACGATTTATGGCAGTCTGCGCTGGTTGAATTCCTACGCTATTCAAATAAAAATAACGACTACAAACACACATTAGTGTAAATTGACTGTTTTTCGGAATTTGCACGTGAAAGACAACTAAAGTCCAACGACGGCAAGGAGGTTATAAAGGCCATCGCTTTTAACCTGCAACACGATAATGTCAATATCAGAACACATCGTAAGTATAAGAATTTACAAACCGTTGCGGGGAAAGAATTCTAGAATGAAAAGTTTTCCGCATTGATGGATGCATACGGCGTAAATCATTATTCAACTTACATCACAATTAAAGCTTCAATGCTGAATGTCTCTGTTACCAACGCTAAAGAGTGGCTTATACAAGAAGTTTAGTTTACGCGGTAATTATAAGTGGATTGATACTATAGCCGAAGTTGTTTGCGAGTATAACAATCGAAAGCATAGTACCATTCGTATGAAACCTGTAGCAGTAACTCTAAAAACAAATCGCCATCATGTTTACGGCTATCTAAAAACGTTTAATACAAGTCACCACCATAAGGTCTGAGATGTCGTAAGAATTAGTAAATACAAATCAGTTTTTGAAAAAGATTTCATGCCGAAATTTAGCGGCGAATTTTTCCACAAACCTCCATGACGCTGAAGAATTGACGATATTATAGCATAAGTAAAATATATAACGTTAGCCAAATGTAACATATTTAGTCTGTTATTTAGCAAATAAGTAAATATTTTGTATTTTATATTAATTTCACTGAAACAACAATAATAATATACACATAAAAATTCAGACAAGTGTTTTATTGCCTATAAAATATAATACTGTGGTCCCTAGATTTCTTAATAAAAGTTTGAACTAGTAAATTACATATCATTTCATTTCCGGTATGTCAAAATACGCTTCTAGTTCCTTAAGGTAGTCCCCGAAGTCTGCAGCAATAAGTGCTTGAACCAAAGTAATCTCGTCGATTTCGCCATTACGAAAATTTTCACAAGGCTCTATTCCCTTATAGAACTTTGCAAACAGTTTTTGACATGAAGCGTTAGTCTCAACGTCTTGTTCTCCATCGTAACCATATTCGCCTTCGAATTCGGTAAGAAACCCCGTCATTATAATTAGTTGACGAATTCTTTCAACCGCCAGCATTGATTTTAGTTTTTTACCTTCAAACATAGCACAACGAATGTTAAAGTAATTTCCATTACCGTCATTGTTATTGTTAGTAGTTATTATTTTTTATATTATAATTAATATAAGATCCCAGTACTGTATGTTTTTACGGATAAAGCTAAAGTAATATTAAATAGTCTATCTACACACGAGCAACCTTATACTAGAAGATCCCCTAAAAATACGGAGAAAATTTGAAATTCTACATGCATAGAGACTATGACTATTATAGCTACTACTAGAAATAGAAAGGGCGTGTCTTTTTAGTTAATTAGTATTTTCTAACGTTAATTTTAAGGAATCGAACATATGCAGCATCACACTAAATATACATATATATCCATATACCCACTTTTACCATTTCCATCTTTGAAATCCATCCTCATATCTCCTTAAATCGCATATAAGACGAAATATGGCTTCAATTGGCACAGGGGTTTTCTTTCGATTTCTGTTCGAATTAGAGCCTTAATGAAAGCGTGTTCATCATCGGCTTCAATGGTAGGATTCGCCAGTGCGTTGTATTATTCTATGTGGTTAAATTTATCGATGAAGGCATTGCATATTTGAACGCAGGACTCATATTGGCACACCGTTTGAGAAGCTTCCTTCAAGCGACCCATAGATCCCTTTTGTTCATGTTTTCGTTGTCAGTGGTCACTTTGAAATCAATTAGAAATTGAGAACATAATAGCAAGTGACATTGACGACGTACTGCATCAATCGTGCTATTTACTTGCAGAATATCCCCATCATTAGATACATAGTAATAAATGCGGTTTGTGGAGAAGAACAAGAAGCTGAAGCCATATCCTAAATTTTTAAACAAGTTTTTAGAAGCGCGAGACATAGAGATGTTGTTAATTCAAATACTAATTTCTGAATGAAGTTAAGCACTAAACTTACATTATATCTCGCTTGTTCACTAGCCGACATTCATGGTTCTCCTTTGTTTAAACACTTGCAGTTCGATCCCTCTACCGCTTCAAACTGACCTGTTGTAACTGATTTGCTTATTTTTATCTGAACGCCAACTGTTTACATGTACGTATACAATATTTTGTATTAAATGAGGCCTTCCTTCTAGAACTTTGATCTTATTTTTATATTAATAATGTGATATAGAATCGGAAGTCAAAAAATTCAAAGATTTGATATTGTTTCAAGTACAGTAAGTTTTATATATATTTTATTATTAGTACGCTAATTTTTATAAAAGATAAAAGAAAATCTTATAGCTAATTTATATTGTAACTATAACTAGTACTATAGGGAGGTAACAAATCAAATATAATAATTAATTACTTAAAGTCTGATGACTCGTATATGTATGAATGCGTGTGTGTATAAGTATTCATGTATGCACGTATGCATATAGGTATTTAAATTCAAACAATTTGTGAAATAATACGTAAATTAAGCCAGGAATCGGTAAATATAACATACACACCCATAATACACGCTTATGTAAATAATCATAAACTTGACTTTTTTGAGATTTCTAGTCATATTTACGACTTATAACGGGAAATTCTGGTTCTACACCCTTGAAGATGATAAGCGGGAAAATCCCCCGAATAGTTGGTTTGCTCCGGCCGGAAGTAGGTCTTAGGATCGCTAGAAATGCGTCAACATGGAATTTGGGGATTCAGCGTAGAGTTGTAGCATTTGATAATTTGTCGTGAACAATGGTTACATAGTCTCGTATAAGGACGCCACTTTATCTTCAAACTTTATTTAACAGAGAAACACTAATCGGAAAGACAAAGAGACCGATCTCCAGGATTTTATTTAATTTGACCCTTTATTAACTTACAAGGAAGTTACCTTTATGATGCCTGCCGCTGCATTGCACGTTGGATCAGGTAGAATTACGACGGGTACCTAATAAATAGAAAGCTAAATAAATAACACCTAATTCCTGTAAGGAAGTATAAATTATTACTATGTGGCTACGTATAATAGAATAAGGTTTGCATAACGAAAATAAATATAATTACATAAAATCTACAGATTCTCTCGCAACTAGTTATGGGAATTTATAATTACTATAGTTAACTAAGGGGTCCTTGTATTTCTAAAATTAAGTTACGCTAATCACACAAATAAACAATTGGTGATAAAGACCTTAAATATGATGCAAACATGAAGCGTTTACAACAATAGTCTTTTTAAGGTGCAAATTGAGGTATTCGTTCATTAGTTCTACGTGATTCTTTGGCTTCGTTCCCCCCGAAACACTTTAGCTTGAGAAGTACGTTGATAATATGGTAATTAACGAAAAAGTCTTATCACTTGCTTGAAGGACGGAAACCTACAATTTCCGCAGTAAATGTAGCGAGTGCAACTGGCGGTCTCGGATAATTGTTTTATGGTATCGCTGATACAACCATACAAAATTAACCCTGTTGGTTTTAATTGATAGGCAGTGGGAATTAACCCTTTTTAAGTTCGCTCTTGGCGTAGACAGGTCAAGTGTACACTAGTTAATGCTTTTTAAATCAACATCTGGGTACTCTTCCACTAATTACTAATTATCTTACCGACACGCACTAAAACGCAAATTATGGTTGCTATATTTTTGAACGGTACTCGAGAAGAGAAGTCATTCCTATTGAAAATGTAAGGGGGAAACGGGAGTGGTCAATGTTTATTTTTAAATTGGCTTTCAACCGGGGATTGCTAAATCTCTATTTATTTAACGAAATGTTTCTAATTTTCATAATATATAACTTAGGGTGTTAAGCTTTTCTAATTCTTTGTTAAACGGGAACATATTATTTATAATTTTATAAAGCAAATTGTGACGTACAAATAATTTTGGTACTTTATAAATTGGAATTGATTATTATAGCGCGATACCATATACTGGGTGTTCACAAATAAGTGACCAAGTCGTAGAATTTTCAAACGCGCTTGCAGACTTTATCTTCTTCTTTACAAATTTAAATAAGCTACACATGTACACGCGTATAAAAATGACTATTTTATTACGGGTCATTATCGCTCCCCTCAGTTAACATAAAATGATCCCAACCCATTGTATGAATTCCGTCTTTAAGAGATAGCGTTTATCGTTTAAATGAGACAATGCAACTTGTGCTTGTTTCATAGTATAAATTAAATGTTTTACTGATTTCAAAGTATACTGATCTTTAATTATTTGAATATCCTTTTGAAGTCAGTCTTAATAATCGTTAAAAGTTATTTCGTTTTTTACTACATTTGCGACAATTACTTTAGCTTTTTTAATCGGATTCTTACATCCTTGCACTTGCATACTGTACATTTTGCTTTTCAATCCCACAAATGCTCGTCTTTCATTTTACTTCCAACTTTTTTATTGACCTATTGAATTCCGTAGCGATTATCGCTAGCACAGTTAGAATTGTCAAATCTGTCTAGATTATCTTTAATAAACGCATACAAATCTTCGCATTCTAGTAAATATGATAGAGAGTTGGTATCGCTATAACAGTGGCTTATTTTATTTAAAGGGGGGGATTTTAACATGAAATTATAATGAAAATCGTATATGAGAGTCTTGGATAAATCTATAATTGAAGCTCCTATATAGAATGGGCAATTGAAAACACTTAATTTCTGTTTAGTTTGATAGCTACCAAATTCTCACCGAAACTTGTACAACTACGAAACGTAGGTAATGCTATATAACGAGTAGCCCCGTATCTTCCCTTTTATGATGTGGATAGTTTCGCGTCTCGATATTTACGTATAGATCCCATTGTTTTACCGTATACCGAATTTATTATCAGTTTACAATGATTTTGTTCAAAGACGTTAGTTGCAGCCGCTCTTAACGCCGTATTCAGTTCTATGTATTTTTTAAGCCAGGGAGATTGGTCAAACTTGATGGGTCTATGTATTTTAATTAACTTTAAACTTACTTCTGAAACTTTCTTTAAATTGACATAATTGAATTACGTATTTTTCTTTAGGATAAAGAGTTAAAAGCAGTTTGGTTTGTTTGCCTCCTTGCGGTGATATACGATATTCGCTACAGCAAGGTAAGCTATTATGTAATAAATGCAATGGCTTCGGGTACTCTAAGTCTACTTCAAATACGTATCCTACATTACCCTCATTCGGAATACTCATTATGTTTATGCTATCAATTTCTCCTTGCGTTAGCCACCTAAAACCGCCGGTGGGTAGCGAATAATACATTACAAAGGCATAGATTTTGTTAACATTATAGTCATCCAAAAACTTGCTAGGTTTGTCCGGATCAAAGTTGTTCATGTAGTGATTATTCGCTTCACCATAACTTGTTACGCATTCGGTAATGCCACCTCCAATCGCTCTTTCAAATAGCAAAATCATAACAACGTCAATTAATAGATCTAACTTAACTGTGATGTACTTTAGAGCTGCGTCCCAAGGAAAAACCGGAATAGTTAAATAACATGAAGAGTCTAGGCCATAACACCTGTGGGAAATATCTCTAAAATTTTCGAAAATAGAAACTAACATTAAAACGTCACATTTCATGTATAAGGGATAATAGTTGGCTAGATTTTTAATGTTAAATTCACGCGAAACTTTGCATGCGTGTTGATAATCTTCCTCAGATACGTGTGCTTGCTTTAAAGTACTACAAAATGCTTCTTTAGGCGGCAGATTGGTTTTGTTAAATTTTGACCATTTATCCATGTACCCATAGGGGTAAACGCCTTTTCGATGTAAGAATCGAATTTGGCCGTCGTTATATAAATCGTCAGTGGCAAATTGAGATCCTAAAATTGAAAAATTATCTTATACTAAATACGACACCAATTTCTCTAAAGTGCTATTTAAAAACCTAAACGAATCTATAAATCGAAACTTAATATTAGTATCGTTTTGCATCCACTTGGTAAACGAAATATAACTTTCTTTAATTTTAGGAACTATACTTATTTTCCGGAAATGACCGTCACTGGAATTTTAATTAATAAATGACTATCATAACCGGAAAGTTTGTGATATACCACCGGAACAGTTCTACTTGTTTTATAATTTAAATTACAGGACTTGAGAGCAGCTCTTCTATATTAGTCCTTAAGTGGCAATGATCTCTAACCCTTTCTGACATTTTGCAGACAACGACGTGAAAGGTTCCTTACAAATATAACAAACAGGCTCTAAACAAAATTGCCATTTCTGTATCGAAGTTAAAGGTTTCATCACAACTACATTATCAAAATATGGCGCCAATTCAATTGAAATTCTATTTAATTCATTCGTGAACCATTCTGCCGCATCAGTATTATGACGATATCTGTTGTAAGAAAGTTCACATTATATTTATAAAGAATGAAGTAGCCGATACTGAAAACTTCATGACTATGAAGTTTATTTAGCTTACTTTGTTTACCGTTACCTGGTTCTGATGACGATGATGACGGAACTAGTGCTGTAACCTTTTTAATTGAACATTCAAAATTGGCGTAAATTATAAACGGAATAATCAGTGCATTTTGAATATAAAACTGTATTTTAGAGGCATTAGATTTAGGCAAAATAATCCAATAATTAGAATCACTCAACTGGCTACAGTCCGCCGCATGTAAATTCAATTGATCTTGATTTTTATAGTAACATAGGCATCTGTTGCAAATGTAAATTTTCTTATGCACGATAGTGGCCTGACTCCTTACAAGACCACTTAAATTTTTTATGTAGCAATAATAATATTTTGTAACCGCCATTTTAGTCCTTCTTCTTCTTATTCTTTTTGGTAAGTATTTCCTGTAACGTACGCGTGTCTTTATCGTCATATTCGTCATCCGTATCACATCTCACATTTTTTTTTGGTTATGTCTCCCTACTTCTCCTTAAATAGCAATAAATTCACATGACCAGTCTTGCGTTATTCGGTTATATATGAGGATATGATGCTATAATTACCGTTCTTGAATGATAATCCGTATACATTCAACGAAATTGTTAGATTTAACTTTAAAAGTTGTTTAAAGCTATGAGAATTGATGTTTATTGGAAAGGCGATGTCTTGAAATGTCGAGACCGCCTTTGAAATGGGGATGAGATGATACACAATTCGAATTGATCCTTGCCGGAAATAAAGTAGCCAATTATAGGCCAAGCTAGGAAATAGTTATCACGATTTCGTATATTTATGCATGATTTTTTAAGTTCTATATCGCGAGGTAGTTAAGTGTACGTTCCTCCCGCAGTTAAGTGCGTAAATATTTTGTTTATACATTGATCAATGTTAATACGTAAGGCCGAAATAGACGGAAATGCCGATCCGAAATCGCGTTCTTGAAACTTCTCTACACAATGTAAGATCTCTTCCATGACGTTCGCTTTAAACCATTTCTTCAGAGCTTCTTTGCCAAATATGTGGCTATTAATCTAGCATTTTTTTGTCGTAAAGGTGAAAGTTTCTTCAAGTAATTGCGTATCTTCAGCTACAGGTTATTTTACGAATTCAGCTGACTATCCCGTATTTATCCTAAACATTTGACACGGTTCGTTCGCCGCACCCCTTTTTCTAGCTATATTAACAATTCTACGCTGAAAAAGGACAAAATAGTCCTCTAAAAAGCCGTCTATGGTTTATGTGTTATACTAATTACATTCCCGCATTTAAAACATCTAAAGAATGCGCTCGAGTGATCGAACCATTTTACGTGGCACGAACGAATTGTTCATGTTTCTTTTAAGCTACAATTTGGAGGAGATGATGAACTACTTGTTACCTCCCGCATTCCGAATCCTGCTCTTTTTGCGCATATATTTACATTTACTTTTAATTCGTTAAACTTAACCAGATATTTTTGTAACGTGAATAGTACCGCCTCTAAATGATTCAGTTCTCCCGACATCAAACTTAATCTATCGTTCTTTTCAAGATAATTAGATTTCTTTATCTCTTTAATATTTTTTAAAAACTTACTTAATCGATTAATTAAATTTCTAGTATACTTCGAAAACAAATTTTTTTGTAGTTGCATTTCTCTGTGCCGCAATAACAGTCACCTACCAGTCATTATCCTCGTATATTTTATATTCAAAATCTTATAGCTCTGTTTAATCCTTTCTAATGCTTCATCGCTTATTGAAATTATGTCAAAATCTTTATTTCTTACCTTAACTCCCGTTTTTATTAATGAAACTGATGCCATATTCCATCAAAAATATACTATTTTAAATTAATAATAACCAGCAAGTAAATTTATTACTATCCAGCATTTAAATTCTATAATTGAAATCTTACATAATTAAGAACGTGCCTTAAACATTAATTTTATATGCTCTATAGATAATTTAACCGTTTTCTCTTTAGGCACTTGTCATATAAAGAAGCTAAAAAAAACTAACATTGTCTACTTTCAAAACTTATTTTTACTTGAATCTTATAATCAAGATATATGTTTGAAATAAGTATCTATTTAATAAAATTTTATCTATTAAATTAAAGAATGAATCTGGATGTGATGTAGGTGATTTTCTTCTCATTTTTGGTTAACAAACGTTTAAAAACAGATTTCTACATGAAAATTATACAATTTAAATAATTACACACCCCAAAATTACATAAATGTTGATTCCTCAAGTTCTAAACGACTTACATCCTTTATTATTATCATCGGCTATTGTTCAAGGCATATTAAATCCGCACACATACCGACTTATAATTATTACTGTTCGCCTATATTTTTAACACATCACTTAGGTGTATCAGATTCCTCCTCTTCATCCTCAAGGTAAACTTTAATATTTATATTATATATCTTTTTAGCCTTATTTACATCCTTTAGACCGTGATAATCTAAGATTGCTTTCTTTTTAGACAATTTGATGTCTTTATTGAACTGTTCAATTGACTCGTCAGTAAACATTGCTAGAAACCGAGACGGCAAAAATACGACATTGTTCTGTAATTCAACAACTATTTTTCGACCGAATCGAGTTGTAACGGCTTTTAATATTAATTATTTCGTACTATAATTAAGCATTAAATTTGAAATCTTAATAGCATTTTTTGGAAATTTGATTTATTAAAAGTTTCATAAACAAAATCCATATCTCTTTAATTACTTTATCTCTTTTAATTGCAAACCAAACAAGAAACAATTTATCTCACCTGTGTTTAATTCAATATATTATAGCAAATTGAAACTATAAATTTTCTACTGATATGTAAGTTGTTGTTTGCAGAAATCGGACGTTAATATTTATGAACTTACGAATTTTGTTATATATTTATACTATTTTAATCACGTAAAACTTGAAATTTCACTAAATAAAATATATTTACGTATAAAACATATATACATACACACATGCACATATAAAATGTCAGTCTTTAAGTAATTAGTTATTATATTTGATAACCATTTTGTATTCCAGCATGTCTTTTTATAGCCAACCGTAATTACACGAACGTCTCCGAATATCAATATCCAATTATATAACACTTTTATTAGGTACACCGCTATACTTTCGTGCTATAATGAACTTAACTTATTCTTAATGTTAAATGCATTTTTACAAGTCACATATTCATATGTTGGATTAACAAAACGCCTACACTTCCCCCTTTTCAAATTCTATTTTACCAATCCTTTCTTTCACTGCTGAATGTATTTATAACGCATTTGACATTTATATATTATAAACAGCCGTATACTTAATATTTATTAATTATGTTTTTCTCATGAGGGAACAGGATTTTTTATATCTAGCGTTAAGTTTTCTATACCATTAATTTATACATATTTTGCCGCTTAAATTGTTTCTCATACAGACTGTATTTTTTCATGTGTTTTTCTACATTCTTATTTATTCTCACATTTATCCCGTGTGCGGCACGTTTTTAAAAATGAAGTTGTTGTCTTTGAATATATAAAATCCCATTAATATTAGTTGCTGTTTTCAAAAATTTTAAAAGACTGTTTACATCTTAGTTGATACTTAAACTTTAATAAACAATAAAGCATGCATACAATTTCTGTAAACAAAATTATATTAATTGTTAGAATTAATTTATTTCAATGGCTATCACTTAAATGATGACTGTAAATGTTTAATAAATCTATTTATAGTCATATGTCCTTTGCACATTAGAAATCGTAATTAGGTAGATATAAGTATATTTTATATTTAAAATAACGTACATAATCCATCAAATTCTCTTAATATATATATAAGCTTGTATAGTAATGCCGTTTGTGAAGGTATTTGAAGTCGTTTTAAAATATCATGTTTCCTTTCACATACACATTCGAAATGCCTCTATGTTCTTCGGGTAACAAGTTGTTTTGGTCCCTTTGGTTTTAAAATACGCATGTTTGAAGTTAATAGCTCCTTTTCGTGAATTCTAGAATCATTCCCCTAAAATTATAACTATTATACAGATTTGAATAGTCATTTGAAGCATCAGCATACTTTTTAATATATTTATGTATACGTTTGATTATATTTGTATTTGTAATTAACTTTTTCATTAAATAACGTGTGTATGTGTATATATGTGCAACACATAGTTATTTGTGTTTAATATTTATAGTTTAAAGACGAACCACTTAAATTGTAAAATTTCTACATGTTTAATTTGTTATATATAGGTAATTCGGAAAACAACTAGTTTAAATAACTCCATTTATTATATTAAACTCCGTGTGACCTGTTCCCTAAGAGTTCAAATTTATCTCGGTATAATTTGTCGCCTAAATTATTTAAATCAAACTTTAATTCGTTTATATCTAAATATTTATTGTTTAAAGGCGGGTCACTTGCATTTTTAAGTTTCTGCATGTTTAATTCGTTATATGTAAAATAATTCGGTAAACGAGAATTTTAAATTTAACCAAATTTATTATATTAAACCCCGTGTGACTTGTTATTTAAAATTCAAAATTATTTAAAGCCAAACTTTAACAATTTTATATCTAAACACATGCTACGTTTAGATTTTATGTAAAATATTTATCGTAAAAAGACAGGTTACCTACATTTTTAACTTTTAAAATTTCTACAACTTTCAAAATTCCTATCTCATGTTTAATTCATTGTAGGTAAAATAATTCGGTAAACCAGAATTCTAAATTTAACAGTATTTATTATATACATGTCGGCGCTCCATTTAGTTTTTACTAACAAGACGGGCCTCTTCATTACTTACTAGCGGCCATCTTCCATTTACACACGCCCCTTTTAATATCATTATTTCATCCTTCTCGACCTCTCGTTAACCCCACCTTCAAGTTCACTCTAACCAACTCTCGGGAAAACTATTATAATAAGGCACGCCCACACACTTACTAATGCTTTAAGACATGCCCCTTGCCCTACTTGTGTTCTATCATTCTGGTATTCTCGTAAAAAATACTCCTGCATCTCACTCTTGGAAAAGCTCGGAGCGGAGGAAGGCTATACCCTGCCCGTCGTCCCGATGTCCACCGCTCCGCCACCCACTTCACCTCCTGGCCTACAAGTTATCTAGAACGTTACTTATTTAACTATTAAACTTCAAAGACCGTTTTTTCTACTATACTCTAAAATGATTTCGTTGATCATTTAATACGAAAATCTCCCGAAAATTATCTATACAGTGCAAATTACCAGAAAATAGTATTGTTCAGTATGTTATTGCAGTAAAAGCGTTCTTACCTTGCATCTCACGCAATAACAAATAATGATAAAATGTATTTCCACATACTAGTTAAGATGTTTTGTTTCAATAGCCACCACATTTCGGGGACACTTTTCTAAATTGTCATAACTTTAGTCACATAAATTCTTAGATATGGTATGTTATATAAATTTTATTCAATTATATGCAGACATTTTACTTCTGCAATTAATACGCTATCCTTGTGGGCCCGTTAAATCCCGCTCCCCACACTTATTCAAACGATTTGTCCTAAAACCTAGTTTCGGAATGTTTTAAGCTAGGACCGTGTAGCTTCACTAAATAGAAAACTATCACCTCAAAGATAGTTAAGATATAGCTAATTGTTTTCACTGCAGGAGCAAGTTAACACTAGCCCCGTCAAATTCCCCGATAGATTTGAAACACCAGCTCCAAATTCATTACAGCTAGCATCATCACCAGAAGGGTTTTATAGGTACTTAAAATGTGATACATTAACCCCCATCACTCCAAATCATCTAGTAACTGGGCTCCTAGTTTCTTTGGATATAGTATCACCTAGCTCTAATGAAAATGAAACTATGACGGTTTTAAATTCGTACCTATGGACTGATAAACGCTTTTATTGAGCATTCTATTTTATCACGAACGTTTTTCCTGTACAAATCCTATACTTATTTTCCTTTCTATAATAATTTATAATTTATTAAACTACCGAAATCATTTAATTTAAATTGATTTTAAAGTAACTGATGATTTTGTGGAGCATTTTTCACTTTTTAGAACCTAAAGATGTTTTTTGTATAAGAACTTTGTAGAATTCCATGTAAAGTTAAATTTTGCTTACATAGAAATAAAATAACTAAATTAAGAAAATATGCTGTATAACACTTTTTATTTTAAAAATAATTATTCAAAAATATAAAACGAAATAAGAGTAAAAATGTAGTAAAATTGCTTTTGACTGTAGAATGTGTTTTCATATTTAATTACGGCTACTTGTCATTATACTTCAATACAATTTGATTATAAGTTTTAAAAACTATTTTGTGAAAGTAATTTTATTTTTCGCACGCACGTTAATATAAATAAAAATAATCTATATTAAAATTTCAAGTAACTTCTCAGACGGTCGATGAAAAATAAAAATTTCAACATCGTGTATATAGAAAACCGAACATTCTAGAATATACATTTACATGAACTTTTTGATTTAGAATTGACCCAAGGACCGCCAATAAATAAGTACATAACATTAAGTAAACACACTTTATATTAAAAAAAAATTAATTTTTAACAAATGATGTTTTTCAGAGGAGAAATGTTGATCACAAACTCAAATAAATAACTTTGAAAACAATCAATAACCTAGGTATATTTAAAAAGAACAATTATTATTAATGTCATAAAAAAATCAACTTCAGAGCGTTGCAATCGGTACAATTTGCATCATTTGATTAACTTTATTGATAGAAAATGTCTGACATCTTATTTTTGTTTCTACTTCTTCCCATATATTTGAGATGGAGTCTAGATTAGGACATTGGTTTGGATTGTCCAAAACATGGATATTATTCTCTCACATTGTCGATGAGCATTAAATTAAAATTAAATTAATCCCATCAACAAGGCCAAGATTTAAAGTCAATTAGATCTAACTGCGCAGAATAAGAATAAGTTTAAGTCTTTGCCTTCCAATAATTATTGTGATGTAAAAATTTAAAACAATTAGCGTAACGAAATATTTAGAACCCCAAAGATGTATCGATAGGCACGCCGCACTATGGAAAATAAGAGAACTTCGCATATCAAAAATGGTTTTTACTAATGTGGTTATTGTCATACTTTTTTCATTTTATTTAATAGTTTAAGGGTC
>JAHWXV010452676.1:0-14723 GCA_024586415.1 Phrixothrix hirtus
TATATATATAAAATGTAATGTCTAGTTATGCCTCCTTAAGAGATGCCCTATTACTTAAACCAAGAATCCAATAAAGGATGCACAGGTTTCCGTCCAAATACTACACAAGTAATGGACAATTTACGGAGAAATGGCGTACATCTACAGGACTTTATATTAAAGAGAACACCTGTAAAGTAAGCAAGATTTTCAAAATGGCTGGCCCTGCAAATGCTTTATTACAGCGAAATCAATAATATTCAAGCAGTTTTTATAAATTACGTATTATCAAGTATAAACATATAAACATCTTTTTGCAATTATGTAACTAACAATTCAAACCAATATAATAATTTTCGAGATTTCAAAAGCAGCTGCAGGTAAGTCGAAGTCTTTTATAACCTATGAATTTTTAAGGCTCTGACAGATCTATAGTAACTCTAAACAGCAGAAATATTGTATCTCGAGGTAATGTTACAAATATTTTGCAGATGAAACTGCGAAATCGAAATTTTTGGAAGCATAACTGAAGAATATAATGTGACTAATTTTATTCATCACATACCTAAACGAAGTAAATGGTTTCGTAATGCTTCGAATTGGATAATTAAATTGTATTTGCATCGTGCAAATTAATTAGCTTTGAAATGAATGCATCGAATAAGTCTTTTTTAATCAAATATGACGATATTCGTCATTTTATCCCAATTCTTAAGAACATTTACAAATTTATCACACAAATTAAAATATGACATGCTATTAAGATTCTCTCATAAAAAAAGAATTATTCTATCAATGTTTATTAAGCTAAGAATTAAAGTATTATGTTGCAATATTCCAAAATTGTCCTAGTATCGCGTGTTTAAGGAACATATTGCAGTTTTAAATTTGTTTCCTCTATTAATAAAATTACCTAGGATCGTTTAAATTTTTAATTACTGTAGGCTATGACCTTCTAATAGATACTTTAAACCCGGCTACAGAAGTAAATTTATGAATGGTTATAGCCTACTATAATTGGAAATTTGAATGCTTTGTCTTAATTTTAATAAAATTTCGTATTAGTTAGAAATATTATCAATCGATGTCTTACATTTAGTTTTATTATGAAATAATTTTATTTGGTGAATATTGTTAACCAAAAATGTATGCAACTATTTACATTCAGTCAATAGCTAATTATCTAATAAATATCTAAACACTTCTAAAACTAGTTCTGATTTTATTAGTATCTAAATGTCTTATGTATATGTATATTTATTTTTTACTAACTTGTACCTTTCTAGTTTTTATTAATTACAATTATTGTTATATTTTTGCTGACCTGTTACTAACACTAATGTGTAACGCGGTTAAATAAAATATTATTATTATTATTATTATTATTATTCTGAGAATGAGCTATAATGAGTTTGATTGCGTAGATCCATTCTAATTTAAGAACAATAAGTTTATAGCAACTGTTTAGATCTTGCTTTCTTTGAGTTTGAGAGGAACTGAAAATTATTCTCCATCCTAACTCAAGAGCATAAAACTTAAGTTTATTTAACCCTTTCAAAAAAATTCTGTTACTTGGCCTCTAAAAAATTGCTTTCTTGCTGTCGTCTCTAATCTTTAAAGCTATTTTTAAGGTTTGAAAAGACAAAGCGATATGGAGTAAGATTTGGTAATTAGAGTGAATTGTCTCAAATTCTCGTGCTGATATTAGTGTTACAGCACTACAAATTGGCACCATACCCTGCGAAAGAAAATTTTTTACAACAACAATGACAAAATCTTGGCTATATCTTGTGAAGTGACCAAAGTGAGAACCTTTCAGCTCCCGCTTATAAAACAAAATTATAATCTAATGCTACTATGATCTTTCAACTTCGCACTTTACCCTATAAAAGAACGTTCCTTACATCCATAGTGACAAAATACACCTATATTTTGGGAAGTAGATTAGATCGATAACTTTCCAGTCTCTGCTTGTAAAGCTATGAAACACAATTCAAAATTAGTACTATGATCCTTCAAATTGACGGTTGATCTTATGAAATTGCAATAATGTGGTTATGTTTTGGGAAGTCCGTTGGGTCGATGCATTTTCAGCTCCATATCGTATACTAAATTCACGAAGATATGTGAAAAGACAATCTTAAAATTAAATTAATATTCGAGATTTGTACATTATCTGAAGTATGACAATAATGCGTTTTGATTCGGAAATTCTGCAATCCCAACGCGTTAATAACTAAGATTAGGAGAGATTGTAGACGCCTGACGTGCTGTCGTCTCGTTAATGTTCCAAAGCCGTTGAAATACTCGGTAAATGGAATGTTTCTGCAGAAAATATATATTTTTAAAGTTTTATAGGCAGAGTAGTGATGTTACAATCTATCTACAGTTTATATTTATATCTTTAAACTATTCGAAATATAAAATGAAAAATATGATTGATCTTTGGAAAAAAGGTATTAAAAAGTTAGACAGTCAAGTTTCCGTAACAACCAAATATTTCAAATGCCTTTTCTAATAGAAAGTAACATTATTAATATAGTTCTATTAATATAACCACACGAAATCATGGGTACAGCCAAAGTAGTTCTATTAAATATGTTAATTCTCTTAATAAACCTTGATTAAACTCTATTCCAAAATCAAAATCAATATTTTCATGCTTAAAATTCAAATTAATCTATTTGAAAGGAAATTAATTACTGTACATTTGACATATCCTTTAATTAAGTTCTAAGCTACAGAATTACAATCGCATTAGAATAATTCTGAGACACAAATAAGGGCAATACGTTTAAGTTTAATAGAATAAAAACTTTTAATTTGATTATACAAGACATTTAATAGAAACTTAATTTCCTCGTTTTAAATGTGAACGTGTCTACATGAAACATCATTATGATAGGAAGTTATAAGTAGACCCTCGTGAATCGATGTATTTTGACGTCGAATTTCCCATAGACGAAAAATATCGCATCACTCGTTTTCTAGAATGAAGTCGAACGCTTCCTTATGGTGATGTCGATCCCTTATTTTGTAGTAAATTAATGACAACGTAATTTTTAGGTTTAATAATAGCCATAAGTTGCAAATTGCAAAATCAGGTGAATATGGTACATGTTTAATAATTCTGAAGTTATTTTTCCTTAAAAATTTTCCACAGGGGAATGAGTCGAACGTTATCACCATGGAACATTCAGAACTTCATGAACTTTGGACAGGTAGTTTTGTGTATACCAGAATTCTGCGACTATCTTCTGCTATTCTAACCTAATAGCGTTTACCAGTCCTATTCGACACTCAATCGCTTTCAAATACCCAGACTTTCCTCTCTCAACGATACAACATATAAAAAAAGAAATAAGTTGATCACTGATGATAATTTTAGAAACTACTTAGCGATCAAGCGTATTAAATAATTGAATAATTGCTGACTGCTTCTCATTCTCACACACACGCCAAGTTGTATAGAACATTGAAATACTCTATTTAACCGTCAACTCGTCATGCAGAATTTTAGGTATCACTGTGGATCCAATACCAACGACAAACCATATCATCTGGTAGATATGCTGATTGCTATCTGGTACATTTTTCGAACACGGGCCGTATTTGTGGAGTTACTGCTGAACAATGTCTTTGTGTATACTTTCCATCATGTGGCGAAGTTCCATTCAAAATTTTTTAAATCGATTAAAGTCCTTAGCCTGTTTCACAGCCAAATGCAACCGTAGCATGCATGCTTCTTCGCATAGACTAACTTTAAAACCATAGAGGATTATAGGGTTATAGTGATCTCGCCCCAACCCCCAATCATTGCAACGTAAAGTACAGCTTCCAATATAGGTCCGATCGGCAGGTTTTATTTTAATTCCTTTTCCTTTCCTGGCTAAGGATTTTGATCTCATGTTAGAGAACAGTTTAGCGCTATATACTAAAGGGGGAATATAGGGAGTAAGGTAGGTAACTCGAGTTTTATGAGTCACTATGCGTTTCACAACTTTATAATATCGCGGGGTATTCTTCGAAATGTTTTATCATTGTATTCGACTAAATCGTCTGCATGCAAATCTCTACGAAGGTCAAGTGTCAACCATGACTATCTGAACCAGCTTATTTTATGCAGTGGTTACTTTCCTTTTGGCTCTAGTACTGCCCCTCGTCCATAGTTCTTCCCCATACTTGAGTGTTGGATGTAACACTATTTTTACTATATTACATTTTGTATTAAGTGATAGCTTGCTATTCCTGCCGAAGATTGAACAATCGGCTTGTCAGGTTTTTTGCAATTACAGCCCATCTTTCTATATGTTGGACAAAATTTGTTCTATAATCATAAGTAATTTGCTTGGTTTTTAATTTGGTTGTTCTCTATTTTATTTATTCTTCCCTTTTCATGGTGAAGCGTCCACGCATTGACTTCTCTTGATTCAGAGTTATTTCTCACAGCTTGCAATAGTCTTGGACTGCCTTTTTAACCTTTTTCATCTTCAGTCTTGCCAGGGTGATACGATTATCGTAGATAATAATTGCTGTATCGTCAGAAAACTGTAGCAGATGGGGTCCTATCATTTCTGTGACTGCCGAAATCTGGAAAGAGGCTATCATTATAACGATCGGGAAATGAGGAAAGGAGTTTAAAAAAACAGCCAACAGAAGACCAATCAGCTTCCTTAACGGTTTCGCCAAAATAGCAGAAGCTTCCATAAATTACTACGTAGTACATGTACTGGAAAAGAAAGGACTGTTCGAAGTAACCCAATTCGAATATGGAAGAAACTTACAAACTATTCAACAACCGGCGAATTTTGATCGGAAGCGACTACTGATCGGATATTCATTGCACATCGAACTTTGTTGCAAGTGCAATAAACAACTCACAAAGTCGCGAGATTTACCATACTTCAATAATGGAGTGTGTCCAGAAATCTTGTAATCAACTCTTGTCATGATTTTCACAAGGTAGGTCTTTTCTTATTTCACGCCCATATTAAAATTAAAACGTCAAAATAAATAACGAACAAATGTAATTTTTATTAGTTGTCACTGTTTATTGCAAATTACTCCCAAATTTCATTTTTTTTATTAAACCTGAAAATGTTCACACACAACGTCGTCCATTGTGAAAATAGGTTTCCACAATAAATATTTTGTTCTTGTGTGAACATTGTAATAAGCAGTGACAACTAATGAAAATTCCATTTGTTGTTTATTTGTCAAAGTCATAGCAAGAGTTGATTCCAAGATTTCTGGGACATGTTATTATCGTGGCACTTGTATTTAAATATATTTTCATTATTATTAAATAATAGTAAATCTGTTTAATATAGGAAATCAACTTATTAGTGTTTGGTTTAACATGATAATTAATCATGTACTGCAATTTTAGCTTCATTTTAAGAACAAAATGGGGAATTTTAGACTTATTAATATCCTTAAATTAAAATTGGGTATTACAACTCTGTTGTTTCGATTTTTTTAAAGTGCCTTTAGATAACTCTTTTTGTCATTATACAAAAGTAATGCCAATATCTAAAATCAAGCAGTGAGAATGTCCAAAAGCTTAGCAAGGCTGTGATATTAAATATGCTTAACAAGAGCTGCAACTTTTTGTTGAAAGGAACCTTTACAATCTTACCTTCATTATATTGAAAAACATACGCACACAGAATATCCTAATAGCATCGACTTCCTCTATGATAAAACGGGACCGTATGCGCTGGCACTAAGCTTCAGTAGATCTTTATTTAACATTCACTGAGTAAAAGTCTTCTGCGCTTAATAGAAGTATATATTCGATCTTCTATGGTCAATATGACATGAAATTAAGCGCTTAGAATAAAATCACACATCTTCCTCTGTAGCTTCTTATTTCACACTGTTTTGTTCGATTGCATATGGTTTATAGAGGTTAGCTCATAAGTTTTAACGCCGCTTGTCTTCTTGTTATTTTTTTCTGTATTTGTTTCAGGATTGTACTAGCATTGTAATAGATAGTCAGGAAATTCGTCATGGAAAGACTTATAACTCTAATGTCCACCAAAATCATAAAATTATACTTTGAAAACCAAGACATAATCAATATTGAATCTGTGCAAAAAGTGTTGAAGAAAAATTAGAAAGTTCAACCCGGAAATGACCTACCCAATTAACCTTGACACATACACGCCTAGCAATGCTTTTTATATGTTTGACGCGTTTTCTCTTTATAGATACAAATGGTATAAGAAATTAAAGCTTGGAGATTATCAGATTATGCAGTTTCAATAATTAATATAGGAAAAACGAGTTTATCCGCTATTTGATGATATTCAGCTTCACCTCAATAGTTTTGTCAACAAGCAAAGTTGCCGTATTTGGATACAATGAGTTCTGCATCAGTATGAATCGCATCTTCTTAAGGGCTTGGTTTGGCGAGGAGTCGCTTTACAGGAAATTAACGGATTGTTCTTCTTCATCGACAATCTCATTGGAACACATTATGAATTTATACTTCAAAATTTTGTATGCCCTACAGCGTATCAACAACATGGAGCCACGGCATACTGCTTAAGCTAAAATACAAATTTTAAGAAATATTTCTAAAAAAACTGTTGTACAGATAATTGAACAATAGGATGGTCTATAAAAAATTACATCAATATAAGCCTTCAGAAATTGATATGTAAAAGAATTTTGTAAATATGCCCTATAGGGCTCAAGATATAGCGAAATGAAATTTGATAATCGCTTGAACTGCTTGAACTACTTCCGATTGGCTTAACCTCACGCTCTCGCCATTTTCTTGGCGCGTGAATGTTAACCTATAAGAACTCGTGCAGTATCCATTCCAGTCGGTTGATTTGAGTGAAAATAGAGAAAAATTTTGAAGCTAAAATTAACTTCAATAGTAGGTAGCTAAACTCTAAACATATTTTATTTCTTAATACAATAAAATGCTTCATAATGAAATTGGATACTAAAAGCGTAATGTTTGACAAACAAGCATAATAATTAAACAACTTCAGCTGCAATAAATCTTGTTTATTTATTTATTTTATCCTAAACGGTTTATTACTTATTAATTCTTGACTTTATAGAGATATTTTAATGGTGAACTTTTAAGTTAAAGAAACCTCTTATAAGCAAAAATACATTATATATAAATGAGGAATATTGTGCATAGATTATTTTATTTCATTAAATTTTGTAAAATTTTACAAGTAGCGCGCTAAGGTTTCGCTATTGAAATATGTAATATTTTATTGCTAAGGAAGAAAAAACTAGGGGGATACGGCTATCGGTTACCTAGTTTTTGTAGTAATTTGTTTATCAGATTGACGTCTGGTATATGAGATAAACCATCGGGTTTCATACGTATTCATGTTTTACCGAGAGTATGTATACTTGTAAAAGTTTTCCATGTCTTCTTTTAGTTATAACTGCTATGAAATTAGTAAATTTATTTAAATTAAAAACAATTAGTCGGTATTACATTAAAATGATCCTCGCAACAGTAAATCGTTGATTTTGCAGAAGCTTCCGCAATATTTCGTCTTGGAACTATATCTTTTCTCGTCTTCCGTACAATTACAAATATTTTAACTTTATTTAATTAATACAGAATACAATCAGCAACTGATTTTGAAATTTCGCACTGTGTCAGCTTAAAAAGCTATATACACGCTGAATATATCTTTAAGACAGTGAGGTTGTGACGTAACGTACCTAGTCTGTATATTAGGTACGTTTTCTAGCCTCACTTTATATTTATTCGTTTAAACACGTTAAGAGTGCAAAAAGCTTAAACCGTATATAGGCAATTGACATTCACTATGTATTTTAAGTTGCCTAAATTTCATCAAATTATGGTAATTCTTGTTTAGACAATTATTTTCTTGAAAAGCCATTGTGAAAAGAATTTCTGTCACTATCTAAAATTACACAAACAGTACTTCCAAACAACAACTTTATTTAATCAATAAAAAGCCTTTTATTGGAAAAAAAGTTCAATTTCTTGTTGTAAAGCTACTACTACAGTTTCAACAATTATTTCTACTACTGGAGGATTTTCGTCAAGTGTTTCGATTTACTTTAACAAAGAAGTTCTAAATAATACAGGGATACTTTTTGTTTGAACTGAAACAGTATAGTTTTTAAATAATCTGTTATTGCATTTCATCAACTATCGCATATTTTTGATTACTTATATTAATTATGAACCCAATAGTTCACAATACTATTGCAGTGATGGAACTAGGATTGAAGGTCAAAACCAGTGACCTAATAGCATAGGTAGACCTGCCTTTCCTATACCTAAGCTATGTGTGTTTGTGAAGTCAGCATTTAAAAAAAGAGGTAATATTAGTAAAGGATAAAATGTGTTTATTTCGTACTTCAGTGGCGCAAATTATATACGTTATAACCCCAAAATAATAGAAGCAGATATTTTTAAAAATTACATATGTTTTGTAGTACCTGGAATTTTAGAATCATAATTACAAAATTACATATTTACAAAACCAAAATAGCAACCTACATGTACATATGACTTTTTCTTTAATTCACCCTACACCTATTCCTACCAATTGTATCTTGAAATGAACAGTCGATTGTACACGACCAATGGGCCAATCAGGAACAGAGTACTAAATGACTTCAAAACACAAGCAACATGCCCAGTCTACCTATGCTATTAGGTCACTGGTCAAAACCATGTTTGGTATAAAACCATAACCCAATTTTTAAAATCGCTTTAGTTACATGTACCATCTGCATTTTAAATTCTAAAAATGTCACAAACTGCTGTCTGAAAGCTCTTCCACTCACAAGGAAAGCATAAAGATACCTACTAATGTTTCTTTAAGCGTAGTACAGATGTTAAGAAAAAACGCAAATACTTTGCGCCTTCTGTTAGCAATGACCAAAAGGTTGACAGTTTTTGTACCCTTAATAAATTTTAAAAAATTTTTTAATCATTGCAATGCATAATTTACCTAATTTTGATTAAAGTTAAAAATTGATTGACCTACCTATTAGGAAGAATTACGCTACTGAAATCACCAAAACTGTTGTTATGGAAAATGCAGTAAAAGAACATCGCCTTAGAGAAACGCAAATGATGTCACTTTTTATCTGTAGCGTAAACAAATCTCCCAGTTGTGTACTTCATTATGTACACACATGAATAACAATAATCCATCGACAAAAGTTATTGACTTTTTCAATCTCGTTGTACTTCAGGATTACCCTATATTTAAGAAAGTAACACTGATTTAATAAAACTTATTTATAGAACATGATTCAATGAATAACTGTAACGTGCATTCTGTGTGTTTGAGCTGGAAGCGGCAGTGAACCAGTCACTGATGTAGAGTAGTATAGTCAATAACTAGGGTTAAATAACATGTATTGCATGTATATATCACCGATTCCAAAGAACTATCATTTGCGAACAATTCACTGCTAAGAACGCATCGAGAGTGCAAATAACGATACTTGAGCTACTTTTTAAAATACAAGAGTTGTGCGAACTTTGCGAGCCAGAAACATAATCGAAATCTATCAGGCCTTGCAGGAGGTTTATTCGTTTTAGAAAGTAAGGAACAAATATTAAAGATAACAACGCTAGAGCTGCTATTGTTACGTCAATTGTTGAGAAAGGCCATTGATTCAGACGTGAAAAAGTTGGACAGCAAGCTAAAATATCTATCAGTTAGTTTATCGTATTTTATCGAAGGTACTTATAAAAGGGAAGTTCACAATAGGACCCCATTTTCTAGCATGTGAATAGAAACGCATGATTACAATTGCACAAATCTTCCTCGATCATTGTCATCGATTAAACGTAGATCCGGGATTTTGAACCTGAATTAAAAGCTCAAAGCGGTGGATATATGCATTCTATGCCAAAAATGACATTTTTAAAAGTGAAGCAAATGTTTATTATTTCTTATGATTCGGATGGTGTTACCACGGCAAAACCAATACCTTATAGATAAACAGTAAAGCTTAATTGTCATTTCTTTATAATGATTTGAATGGACATATAATCATTTTGACTGACAACACGAGATCCCGTAATGGACTACCGGTTGTTAAGTTTTTGGCCAAGAATAGCTAGATATAAGTTCATAAGATTATGATTTCTTCCTTTGATGAAAGTAACGGTGTTCGATTCCCGTATGCAGACAACATTCAAATGGGCGCATACCAAGAAATCAAAAAGCTGAACAAAAGTGGTGTGTTCAATAGAATTCAGTTTTTACCAAATCTATGACAATCGGTTATAAACATGTAGGGAGATTCGAGTTATATTTAAGAGCGTAATATAAATTTTGAAAAAAGCTTTCACGTGATTTACGCCAAATATATGTTATCCTCACATAAACTATTTTATTGAGTTTTGAAGCATTGGATATAAATTACTTACAACAGCTAAACGAAACAATTAAGTTGCCTCGGTTAGGACGCTTGACCTCAGCTAGTGATACTAGGTTGCGTTTTAAATAAAGACCTAATTTTTCGTCCTGGTTTAATTAAATCAATTATTAATAATATCGCTACGATCTATATTATTTTTGAGCATATGACATTTAGAATTAGTTGCACCCCTCATTAAGGTTATTTATAGTATCATTGTTATTATAATATTTAATGGTACTTAATTTTAGTACAAGTGGTGAGATTAACCTGAATCCTACAAATATGTATTTGTCTAATTCTTTTGTTAGCGTTTGATTGATACTTTTGTTTTCAATAATGGACTTATTGTCTTCTTCTAAATTCGCATATATCACCAGCTTACCAACTACTTATTAAATATACTAATAAGCAAACGATTGATATTGAAAAAAAGTATTTTTTATAATAATTAATAGTTAGTGCTAGTAATAATTTATTGCTTTTCTTAATACAATTTATGAACTAAATAACGCCATTTCTGCAATAATTTATGCAAAAAGAATTTTATTCCCGTAAATTAATAAATTATACGTAGGCATTTTGACTTTCAATTTTATCAATCAGGTTGAAATGAAATTCATTGCTATAAGAATGGAATTTACTTTAAAGCCACATGTGTACACATCAGCCAGAGGTTTCTAAAACAAATTCTAGTTGGAGTACAAAATTACCCTCGCTTTACAATTTGATATTCTGGAGAAATTGATTTTGTAAGTACAACGCAAAGTAGAAAGGGGGCTGGAAAAGGTAATGCGTTACATGAACAATTCCTACCTTCTTTGGCTAATACATTCTACATTTTACCAAAATTGTTAATTTAATTAATTTGAGTTATTACATTGTACATCGCTAACGTAAGCTTCTTACATCTACTTTAATATACGCTCATATTAGCATATCGCATTTTTTAACAAAATACGAAAATAAATTAGATGGATCCGTAAAACAAATTAACCTCTTTATTACTTTAATAGTCTAAATGATTAATTTATGAAATAACTTGTCAAATTTATGGATTCCATTTAGTGGTTTAATTATTTATTAATTAAAACCATTTTGATTTATGATTGTCAAAATATTAATTTCTTATACATTCACATTTAAAATACAAATGTAAACAATTATTTAATAAAATAAAGTAAAACCAAATCAATTTAGCTTCCTTGTGGAGTGCATTTAAACAACTAAAAAATATTTTAAATTTGTTATAGAAAAAATTTAATAAAGTTATTCTAAAATAGGAAAACTTACACCTTCAACCAGGCTTACTAATTTCATCAATAACAAAACTTCCTTTGATAATACATTTTAGCTGTAGAAAATCTGTTTCAATTAGATATGAAGCAGTTAAAATCTATTCCAACGAATTAAACCTATTAACTGTAGCAAAATTGTTAAAATCTCACGAAAATTGGGAAAAAAGCCCATACAAGGTTTATATAGCCTGTAAATCTAATGAGACAGATAGAAAACTTCATACTCTAGAGGTAATAAAGGGTATTTAATGTCATTCTGCTTTATTTTTTTTCTGTAATAATTTTACTAATTTCGCAAATGATATATTACCTGAAATAAACTTATCTACCCTGAATAGAAAATTTTGCTTGCAAGCTGATTTCCCCTTTATCTCTGCGTTTCTAAAGTTAGGATTTTTAACGCCATTTCAATATGTCAGTGTTTGCCAAATGTTTCTTTAGGATGAATGAAAAAAAGAATATGAGATTTAAATTTAGGCACTATTCTGACATTTTTTGTTCCTTGTAATTTTCCATTTAATGAGCCGATTGCTTGGAATTGATATCAACTTTTGATTTTTAAATAGCGCTATAATATATTAATTGAATCATTAAAATCTAGGTATGATTTTACATGTGATAGTGAAGAAAAGCATTGATCGCACCAATTCTTTTCGCTATAATTAATTAATTAAGGCAGCTGCTTTCAACGTGGATGACACTGGTGCACAGCAAATTAGTTTTATGTAGTCTGCACCCACTTTCCTTAACCCGCTTTTCAGTACGAAAGATAATTTGACTAGTAGGGTGCATTTCATTTTTAAAATATTAGTTACGTCATACTTTTTATTAAATTTATTATCAAATTTATTAAATTACAAGTCATTAAAGAATTATAATAATTTTATAATGTCAAAATACAAATGTTCGTGCATGTTATAGTTTATAGAAGGTCTATATTTAGAAGAAGTATTTTATAATAGCTTTTTAGTTGGCTGTGTAAAATTTTTGGTTTTCGTTGTTACTTTTAACCTGGGACTTTCTGAACAAAATTTAGTTATTCTTAGATTTGGAGTAAATATGACGCCACTATGTATTTATAACGTGAAATTGCACTCAAGCCATTGATAATTATTGATATCTAGATAAAGAATTTTTGCTTTAGAAAGTTTCTAACCAGAGCTATTAAAGTGTTGGTTTTTTATATTTGTTTGTGTACTATAAAATCGCCTTCAACGCAAACGTTTATTTATTCTGAATGTTCGAATTATTGCGTTCTTCTAAAATTTCCAATTAGGAGAATGTACTTTCCTTTGGGTAACGAGTTCTTAATGTACATGCTCACACATTTGGATTTTTTGCGAAATCATTGTATTTGTTAATTACTTTCGGTATTTTATAATAGCTTTTCAGTTGGCTGTGTAAAATTTTTGGTGTTCGTTGTTATTTTTAACCTGGAACTTTCTCAAGAAGACCGTATAAAAATTTGTTATTCTTAGATTTGGAGACCGATAACTATCTTATCATGATATTAGTGTTCTTTTTAACGAAATGCATTTAGAAAGGGAAATACCGGTTAATGAACAAACGGTGTGCAAGATGGACTAGGTATCTAACCATTAAACGGGGAAAACCAAAAACAGCAACAGCTTTTGCAAATAATAAAATTGAAATTCTTAGTTTCTTATTTTATAAAATTGATTTTAAGGTTTATTTACTAAAAGCAACAATTAACTGGTTGTGTAAAAATCGATTTGCAAAAAACAACATTTCTTATAATAAAAATTTTAAGCAAAACATGTACGGCAATTAAAACATGTCATACTAATCACGTTGAAACTAAATATTAGCACCATATTACACGCGCTATCGATTTTTACATCCTAATGTCTATAAGAACTTATATCTAGGAAGAAGTTAAACATTACAACATGATAATAAAAAATACAAAGTAGATACACGCCCATTTTAGCACCGAGCATGTGTTAATTTGTTTTCCTTTTTTGGGCAGAGTTGATACTCTTTTCCCTAATCCAGCTGCTCGTGCAGGTGATACCTCTTTATAGGCAGAAGCTTGTTTACCTATCGGCAGGGAATCACATGCCCCTATCTAAGAAGAATTCGATTTTTTGGAAAGTCTGTTAATAATTGGAAATTCCAGAACTTCTCTAAGAGTATTTAAAATTCCTTTATGATTACCTGCTCATGAGTTTCTTTTATTTCTTTATAGGGATTTCTTGGAAAATATTTCCTAAAGGAGAAACATTTTCTAAAGTACCCACCTATAGTCCAATATGAACTTGAAATAGCTATTTTGGAACCACCCGTATTATTTGCCATTAGAAATGTTCCTTACCTTAATTAGGAAACTTGGCCATGCCATAAAATAGTTTCTACATTTCTATCAAATGTATCTCAAAGTTAAACCATTCATATTGAAGTTATAAGAAGCGCAATTTCTTCAGCGTTTTAAATCAAAATTAAAACTTTTATTAGAATTTGAAGTATACAAAGAAGAAGCTACAAAAACTAACACATATTTAAATAAGTACCAAATTTTAGTGTACTGAACTAGGATATACTATTAGTAAGCCCACGAAGGGCAGTTATTAATTAAAAATAATACGAAAAATTAATACAGCAGCCTCCAAGGTTTATTTGGATTATGATCCTTCTTCAGCTTCACGATTGGCCTTACGTTGCTGGTTCCGTATCATCACCTTCAAAAAGCATTTGTACTTAATTCATATCATGCCCATATTCAAGTATCATATTACACTTGGGAAACTCATCCACAAGGGAGTTCAGTTACCACCTACAAGATGTGTTTGAAATTTTATAAAATTTGGATGAAATTAGGCCATGCCAGCGAAATAGCAAACAAAAACATAACCTAACTTGGGCTTCCAATTGTATGTTAGTTTTAATCAGTGGCGGCTCGTTCTAAAGGGCACAAGGGCACGTGTCCACTTAATAAATTATTCAGTCATTCATCATTCAGTCAGTCTATTATCCTTATTTTACATAGATTTTTATTTTATAACGGATGGTATCAAACTTTCCTCC
>JAHWXV010452762.1:0-16644 GCA_024586415.1 Phrixothrix hirtus
AACTTAGTAAATTTCTTGGCTACTTCATTCCGTTTTACATGAATCAAGCTGTATCTCTAATAAATTTTCAAAAGTCGAGTAACCGGAAGTACTTAGTGTAGTAATTGCGAACAACATATCTCAAAAACTAAATATGATATATGAATAAAATTTTATATTTAAGTTTTTTATCTTCTGCACATGAGACGTCAAGAATTTAGGTAAAATCTAATGACCGGAAGTGCCACTTTATTCTTGCGATTTTTAAGTATATTTGCGATTTTCTCGAAAATAGCTACAACTTTTATTTTTAAATGTGCTACGGTTATTATGTATTAAATGCCCCTTTACGTGAACAACAGTTTTTCGGAAAAAATGCGTTGAAGCAATTTATCAGAAAAAATTTCCGGAGTTAAGCAGCTTTTCGCCTGTCCAGTAATTTGGATAGGTGAGCGTTACAATTGTCGTTTCAAAAATAAGCGTAAACAATAATCTAATCATTTGTGGACACTATTGGCATATCTATGTGCGTAAGAGAAAGTCATGTGTTTTTTCACACCAGATTTTTTTAATTCATTATCGTATTAAATATGATGATATTTTCCACTGCTGCCCTTTTACATTTTAAAACAGATTTATACCGATTATCTATCTAAGTAATAGTAAAATTCTACCGTAGTGTTTCTGTTTCGTATACAGTAAAAACTGTCTAAACCGGAATCCCAAAGGACCATGAAATGTTTCCGTTTCACACAGGCTTTCGTTTTAAACAGATTTACATATTTTTAAGTACATACATACATATAAGTGACCCACAGTGGCGCTAATACATTTTTTGGTTTGCATAAGGCATTTATTAATTAGCTTTTATTATATTATATTTTAATTGTTTTATTTCATGTATATACACATACATGGAGATTTTTTAAAGTTTTGCATTCCACGTTTATGGAATCATACACCTGTGTTTTTCCGCAGTTAAATTTAACGGTGAGTTGCTTAGCGCTTAAACCTTCAGTTCGTGGGCTTTTATTAAGTTTGTTTTTCTTTAAGTGTAAAAGTGCTATATATGCGATTCATTTTTATTTAAAAACAAACACAAAATCTAGTCAAAAATAACAATCTTAAGATGATTTAAAAAATTAAAACAATTTTTTTATTCGCGGACGTGGCACCACGAGAATACTTGTAATCGCATCAATAAATTGCACAATAACGCTGGTGCTTAGGATCGAAAGTGCATGTGAGTTGTTTCAAGAACTGTTAATTCTGCGTTTTAACAGAATAATATGAATAAGTCCCTTTTGAAGTTTGTTAATAACATTAAAAAGTCCCACGGTTAAATTTAATACACAAATATAATTTTTATTCCTTCTAAGGGATACTTACTAATTTATGCATGTTAAAAGCATAGATATTAATTACACTACGTGTGCAGATATATGCACTAGAGCAACACAATTTTCCGTATTTTTCAGGTTAAATTTATTCCATCGGACCTATATTTCCTTTCCGTATTCGCGTTAAGCAGTTTCTGGTTTAGTCTATATATTTTCCCTATAATTTTCACGGGACCGTACATATTTTCCGGAATAAGGATGATTCCGCTTTTCACTGTATATCTAATACAAATTTGGTAGCAGCATAAGTCCATTCTACAAATGAATTTCTTCATATCAAAAATGCAAAAATGTTTCTTAAAATAAATTTGTTAGGAAATTTATAACATTATGACCATATAGTGCACAAATTTACTTCACAAACGGGATTGTCTATACAGTTTGATAGAAACTACTATATGTTCTAGTTCTATACAAATTTGTAAGAAATATAATTATCTCAAGGGCTT
This sequence comes from Phrixothrix hirtus, assembly GCA_024586415.1. NCBI lineage: Eukaryota > Metazoa > Arthropoda > Insecta > Coleoptera > Phengodidae > Phrixothrix > Phrixothrix hirtus. The sequence goes on from JAHWXV010452762.1 coordinate 1,829, forward strand.
TAAATATACCTTCCTTGCTTCACATTATTTGTTGGCTGCTCATTTGTATTTATGACTTGTGGAAAAATCACATGTGCCCTTAAATAAGTTTACTAAATTTCTACATTCTATTTAATATATTAACTACACTCATCATTATGTATTTACTGTGATATGTTGAAGTTCTTCTAATATTACTATTATATTAATTCAATCCTTAATATGCTGAATAGTAAACTCATCATCCTCTAAAATAAAAACCATTTTTATATTTAAAATTCATTTTTAATTTATATATTTTTCTTGCCATTTAATCTAGCATACAATTTGTTTTTCAAAATAGATATTTGAAGCATGTAATTACTATTGTTAGTTCTAAAGGCAGTGCACTGCGATTCTTTAAAATAACGAGATCTTTTAAAATTTACCTTAGAATCATTGAAATAAGTAGTATTTATTCTGTCAGATAGTGTTCGTTTTAGCACCAAACCAGTGTGGTGTGACAATTGCACATTTTCAGAACCAGTGCCCATTAAGTGCAGTTTGAGTGCATATAAATCGGAAACGCTATAAGAATGGTAAATTTTCATTTGTTTCCAATTCAATAATAAATTGAATATTTGGATGGATACTATTTAACATGTTTAAAAATTCCAAAAGAAAATTCTTTCCATAACCGTATAACACAACCACCTTTTAGGCTTCAAAGCAGCTTTTCTAAGTGCCAAAAGTTCAAATTTTTCCATATAAAAATTAGTAATAACTGATCTTAAAGGACTTCCAACGACAACGTCAACAGCTGTTCATAAAATTCATAATTCCATTGCAGATATGAATATTTTGGGCTATGATTAAATGAATTAGTTATTCCTTCAGAAAAATATTGTTAATGTATTCCATAAGAACATTTAATGGGACCTTAGTGAAAATAGAAGTAACATCAAAACTGACAACAAATTATTTAGAATTAATAATACTATGTTTCATTTTATCAACATATGGTTTAAATAAACCAGTTAAATAGTTAGCTAAATTATATGTAGGGGACCGGATAGTATTCACGATAGACCTTCTTATATTTCTTTAGAAGATCATCAGGTCTGCGAGGTAAGGCTTCAGAATTAGTTAAAGTCTTTTTAATTGCATATAAATTAAAGGAAATTTTAGATAGTTTCGTTGTTAGAAATAAGACATTTATTTCTAGGGTACCTTTTAATTTTCTCATAAAGTATTGGATCGAGAAACTCTTAACTAATCTTCTTGTAATCTAAAGTATTAAGAAACACAGTTGCATTTCCTTTATCTGCAGATAAAATGATAATTAATACCTTTGTCATTTTTTAAGTTTTGAAGGGCACGTCTTTGACAGAATGGAAGATTACTTTTTGACCACTTCTTCTTCTTCTTAAGGTGCCTTCTTTTTGTGAACGTTAGCGATCTTCTTTATTGTCTGTAGTTTGTTGGTGGTTGCTTTAAATGGTTCGTTGGACGACCAGTTGTATCATTCTCTCAGGTTTCGTAAGGACGACATCAGTCTTCTTCCTATGCTGCGTTTTTGTACTATCTTTCCTTCAATAATGGCTTGCAATGGTCGATATCTTGTTCCTCGCATCACATAACCTAAATACTCTTGTTTTAAAATTTTTATTTCTTGAGCTAGCTTTAAGGTCTTCTGAGAATCTCCTCGTTGGTGATTTTGTCAATATAAAATAAGATATACGTAGTATTCTTCTATAGAACCACATTTTAAAGGCATCTATCTTTTTTAGCATTTGTTTGTTTAGAGCAGCTGCTTCTATTCTATAGAGTATCATATTGATGTAGCATTTAAGCATACGGATTTTAAGATGTGTATTTAATGTTTGTTGCAAAAGAATTGCTTCATTTCTATAAATGCTGAAATTATAATTTAAAATTCATTTTTACTTTCTCTTACGTATATGAAATATAGTATAGAGAAAGTCGTGTTTTCGGTCAAAATTTTCGATGTCCAGCTTTTAGCCGAAATACACGTTTATAGGTCTGCTAAATCCGAAATACACGTTTTTAGAAATTGATCTGCGTGTGTACGTGTGTGGGCGTGTGGGTGTAAGCGTGTGGGCGTTTGCGCATGTGCGCGTGTGCACGAGCGTGCGTGCGTGCGTTTGTGTATTTGTGCGTGCGTTTGTGCGTACGTGCTTGCGTGCGTGCGTGTGGCACGTATGTGGTTAGTATATCTCGAAAACCAGTCTTCGTAGAAAAGTGAAATTTTATATATGTTTATTACGGCCTTAACACTTCCATGTAAGAATTTCGTTAAAATCGAATGACCAGAAGTGCCACTTTACTCGCGATTTTTAGGTTTTTGGCAATTGTTTCGAAAACGGCTATAACGATTTTTTTTAAACTCGCCACGTTTTTTGCTCCTATAATGCTATATTACATGAACTAATTGGTTTCTCTGAGAAAATTTGTTGAAGAAAGTTATTGAGAAAAATCGCTAGAGTTAAGCAAGGTATTGACTGACGAGTAATTTGGATGGGTAACCGTTACAATTATCGTCCTCAAAATAAAAATAAAGTAATATTTTAATGATTTGTGTGTATTATTTACATACTTAATTACTTTTTATTTAAATCTATAAATTATTTTTGCTTTAAATGACCTCAAAATTTAATTATAAAGCTCTTAGTACATGTATAAAGAAATTATAAATGAATGAATTATTTATGCTTTTAAATTAATTTTAGAGTTGTCAATTTAGATGTATAGGAAAGTCACTAACGCGAATAAATTCAAATTAAATTTAAGATGTGTAAGAGAAAGTCGTGTGTCGTCTCACACCCGATTTTTCTGAAAGTATTAAGTGAAAATGACTTTGATAGAAGAACCGATTTTTCCGAGACAATAATAAACGAAACAGAGCAGGATCATGATTTCATGAACCAATCATTCTTTTCAGATGAATCCGCTTTTTATTTGATTGGACAGGTTAATCGTCACAACTGCAGATATTAGTCGGATACAAATCCATATTGGATGAAACAAATTCATACGCAATATCCACAAAAAATTAATGTTTGGTGTGGTATTATTAATCGCCATATCGTACGTCCGTTCTTTATTAATGGATACTTAACATCTGTAAGGCAAATATTCCCAAATTATGAAAATCGAAATCTAGTAGCAGAAACCATTTGGTTTTAGCAATATGGAGCATCGCCACGTTTTGGACAGGTAGATGGATAGAGCGAATAGGAGCAATAGAGTGGCCTCCTAAATCACCTGATTTGTCCGCTCTAGACTGTTTTTGGCAGGGTCGCTTAAAGAATCAAGTTTATGTTAATCAATCAAAAACTATTGAATAATTACAGGAACGAATTATTAATGCAACTGATGATATTTCTCCAGATATCTCCAAATAATTCATTAAACAGCTTTTTTCAACGTATCCATTATTGACAAGAAGTAAACGAAAGACATTTTGGTAATCGTTTGTAAAAAAAATTGTATTAATTTCTTATTTTGCAATCTTAATTTCTTTTCATTTGTTTTATTTTATTGGTTATTAGTGATTAAATAAAACAGTTATATTCATGCAGATTTATTTTATTTATATCGATTTTGAAGATTATCTTTAATACTAAATAAGCAAATTGATACCTACTGGAAAGCGTAAAAGTGTGCTTTCCAAAAATATGTTTTACATTATAGTGCAATTAGAAAAAATTCAAGATAGCGACCGTACTCTTGCAAGTTTCATTTGTTTTATAATATAACTGGTCTATAAATCTAGTGTGAGACGACATACGACTTTCTCTTACGCACATATATATGCAAATAGTATCCACAAATGATTAAATGATTATTTATGTTTATTTTGGAAACGATGATTATAACGGTCACCCATCGAAGTTACTGGACACGCGAAAGGCTGCTTAACTCCGTAAATCTTCTCCGATAACTTGCTTCAACGCATTTCTTCAGAAAAACCGTTAACTGCACGTAAAAGGACATTGAAATTATAAAAACCGTAAAACATTTAAAAAAATGTTATAACTGTTTTTGAGAACAACGCAACAAAAAAATCCCAAGAATAAAGTGACACTTCCGGTCATTCAATTGTAATTAAATTCTTAGCGTCTCATGTGCGGATAATAAAAGACATAAATATAAAGAGTCACTTTTATATGTTTGATTTTGGAGATATGCTGTTCGCAATTAATACTACTAGTATTTTCGGTTACTCAATTTTTGAAAATTTATTGGATAAACTGCTTATCTCATATAAAACGGAATGAAGTAGCTAAGAAATATACTAAGTTTCAAAAAAAATCGTTACAGCTGATTTCAATAAAATTGCGAAAAACAAAAATTCGGAAATATCTAAAAATGACAGAAATAAAGTGGCACTTCCGGTTATTAGATTTTGACAGCATTCTTGATTTGGTGTACAAATGCAGTTATGACAACAAATATAAATTTTCGTTCAATTAGGACTTTTAGTTTCATAGTTATTTTATTTAGAGTTAACGGTGAAGGTACTTCCGGTTACTCAATTTATGGAAATGTTTCTGAGAAATAACGTAAACTATATGAAAGGTGATTAAATGGCTAAGAAATGCAATAAGTTTAAAAATATTCCTTATAGCCAATTTCGAGAAAATTGCGAAAAACGAAAAATTCGGAAAATACCTAAAAATAATAGAAATAAAGTTGTACTTCCGGTTATAGGATTTTAACCAAATTCTTAATTTAACATACAAAGGTACGTAGAATCTCAAATATAAATTTTCATTTATCTAGGACTTTCAGTCTCATAGTTATTTTATTCGTAGTTAATGGTAAGAGTACTTCCGATTACTCGTTTTACGGCCATTTTTCTGAGCTACCGTCTTAATTATATGAAAGGGCATTGAATTTCTAAAAAATGCAATAAATTTTAAAAAAATCGTTACAGCCGATTTCGAGAAAATCGCGAATAACCAAAAATGACAGGAATAAAATGGCACCTGAGGTTATCGAATTTTAGTGAAATTGTTGCAATCGCGTGCGAGGATAGATAAAAACTCAAATGTAAAATTTCGTTTATCTACGACTTTTGGTTTTCGAGATATTCTGTTCACACACGCACACACAGACAAGAAATTTTTAAAAACATGATTTTCGGACTCAGGGGTCCCGAAAACGTATATTTCCACTAAAATTTCGAAATCGAAAATTTTGGACTAAAACAATACTTTATACTATATTTCATATAGGTAAGAGAAAATAAAAATGAATATTTTCGCTTCAGCAGTTTTGGAAATATTTAACCGTTTCCATACATATTTGCCACCCTGTACATACTCATTCTATATTTTGCTGGTTTACCGTTAGTTGAATATTATAGTTTGGTTTCTTTGGACGTTTAACTTATCGCAAAATCCTTACAGATTCGTATCTTGTACTGAAAGTTTAACTATAAATACTGCTTATTTGCCTTTTATAAAATCGGTTACTGATAGAATTGCTAGAATCTAGAAGCGTTATGGCATTAGAATAATTTTTAAACCTACCACGAACATTATTCAATTTTTAAGATTAACAAAAATTCTATTGGTCCTTTGATGTTTATAAATTGAGCTGTTCTTGTGGTTAAGTGTATGTGGGCCAGACAAGACGCAGCTTCATTGTTAGAAGAAAAGATCACCAGGGTTCTTGCAGAAAAAATCAACCCTTAAAATCTGCTGTAGCTGAACATGCTTTAGAAAATTTACAACATGATACCGAATTTAATAAGTTTTTAGTACTCTGACTTTTTTATTTCATTATTGTCAATTATAACAGATCATAATATTTAATGTTGATAAGGAAAGCACTGGTTGTCGAAACGTTTATTGTTGAATTTAATAAAAAGTTTTAACTCAAAATTTATTTTATTATGAATTCTAACTGTGAAAATTTTCATAAATATCATTGTCATAATTACGTAAAAATTTCACTATCTACTGAGAACTTTTATTTTCATGATGACGTTATAATTCAACAACTAAACAGATACATTCCTCTGGAAGTCACATATTTTAATTTAAAATGTTAATCTGATACTGAAACTCACAAATCAAATTAGTGCCATCTTTCTTAATTTCAAGGATACCTCTCAGCACTCCTTATTTTTTCCCGTTGCTGTCAATTAATTTTATAATTAGTATACAGCGTAAAATAGAAGTTTTAAAGTTTAAACTTAAATTTTAACCAGGTGTGTTCACAATTCTGTTACTTAATTAAATCTAATAACCTCTTGTTTCTATAAAATAGTTCAACTGTTCAAATAATAATTAGAATAACTGTATTTTCGCAATAAATTGAGCTACGATCACCGGGTTAATAGATTTAAAATATCTAATTTTTTGTTTATAATTCAAATCAACCGAAGATACATTGATACAGATAATAAACTAGTTCAACGTATACATTTCTGGGTTATTTAAGTATAATAAATTATATGTAGTTGAGTTTGGGTCCATAGTTGTTGAAAATAGAATAACCTAAGAGTAAGGGAATTGTGGGTACTATGGCACATAGGGTACAATGATACAATGTTATCATCTGGAAATCGCCTCATTTAAAAATCGCGCCAAATTAATACAAGGTGTGTCTAGACGAATGTTTTGAAATGAGGATAGTGTGTCAGATGTTATGTACATGCGTAAACCAAATTTAAGAATTTTCTCTTTTTGTATTGCTAAAGTAAATTATTGGTGCCAGCTGTAAGGTTACTTATTTCATGTAAGTAAATATTTATATGTCCATGGATAATTTTGCTTCAAGTGTTTATCAAGTTCTTTAAAAAATGACATATTCGGTTCAAATCAAAATATGTAAACAAATATTTTTTCGCCATTTTATCTAATAGGTGTCATATAGGTACAATGAAATGGGTACTATGACACACTGTGTCATTGTACCAACAAACTGTTTCATTGTACCTAGATGCCCTTCTCGTGTTATTAAACTAGTTTTGTTTTTTATTTTAGGTTAGTATACCTATACGGAGGAAATGCCCAGAGCGTATGAACGGAAAGATTCTCGCGAAACATATGCAAAAAGCAGTTGCTGCCTATGAACAAAGTGGTAAGCTCAGGGAAACTGCAGCAACTTTCTGTATTCCATTTTCAACCTTGAGAAGGTATTATTTTAAAAAAACAACGTGTGAAGGTCAAAATATTAGGTTTGAACCTTTTTATAATAATAGGCAAGTTTTTACTCCTGAACTTTGTGCAAGAACTCACTACATATTATTTGCTAGTAAAATTCACTATGGGTTGACAAAAAAACACGTATTGCAAATGACTTAGAAATTGGCCAAAGAAAATAATTTAAAATGTCCCGAAACATGGGCGAAAAAGAAAATAGCTGGTGAAGATTGGTTGAAGGAATTCAGAAAACGTTGGCCAGAAATATCTCTACGAAAGTCTGAGGCAACAAGCTTGGCTCGTGCCTCGGCTTTTAAGCACACTATATTGAAGGAATTCTTCAGCAATCTTAAGAGTATTTATGATAAAGTCACTAAAATTTCGATTAACACGGTTTATATTTGAATGAAACCGCATTGTCAACAGTTCATCGACCACCAAACGTCTTTGCTTGCAAGGCTGAAAAGCAAGTTGATCAAATTACTTTCCGTGAAAGAGAAGTGCTTATTACTGCTTGTGGTTTTATTTGTGCTTCCACCTTTCATCGCATTTCCAAGAGTGCACTTTAAACAGCATATGATAAATGGAAGTCCCTCAGGCACGGCAGGAAGTGCATCAAAATCAGGCTGGGTTAATTGCGATATCTTTATGGAAATACTTAAGCACTTTCAAGAGAAGAGTCGTTCCACAGAAGAAAATCCAGTGGTTCTCATATATGTCAACCACGGGGTTCATATTAGTTTAGATGTTGTCAACTATTGCCGTAAATACGGCATCATGGTTGTCACTATACCGCCCCATACCTCTTCAAAACTGCAACCCTTAGACGTAGCGGTCCAAAAGTCACTTGAAACAAAATTATCCATGAACATAAAAAATATTTACTTACATGAAATATGTAAACTTAAAGCTGGCACCAATAATTTACTTTAGCAATACAAAAAGAGAAAATTCTTAAATTTGGTTTACTCATGTACATACCTTAATTTCAAAAAATTCGTCTAGACACGCCTTTTATTAATTTGACGCGATTTTTAAATGAGCCGTTTTCCAGATAATAACATTGCTTGCCATGAGTGGATGACTTGCCATCCAGGAAAGACTATATCAGTTTGCGATGTAGCAGAACTCTTTGAAAAAGCTTATCTGAAGTCATTCACGCCTGAAAATATAATAAGTGGATTTCATAAAACAGGCGTTTGGCCATTAAATGAGAGCAGGTTTAGTGAAGAAGATTTTTTGGGAAGTTTTGTTACTAACAGACCTATCTACGATGTTTTCCTTACCTTACAGACCACTCCAGAGAAAGTACCTCAACTTTCAACATCGACTCAGTATATCCGAGTTGGATACTCAACGCCACAAAAACATGAGTTAAACATAAAAGCCCAAAGGATCTTTTCCCATTTCCAAAATGCGGAGCACGAACTGACAAAAGTAAGAAGAGGAAAAGAGGAAATGTCTCATTTTAACTAGCAGTCTCTTTAAAGATGATCTGCAGCTTAAATCGAATGAACTTTCAAGGAAGAAATCAAAACTTCCAGAAAAGAAAATTATTGAAATTGAGTCAATCGAAGATGATGTGGTTTCTCTGCATGATTCAGATGATGATAGTGATTGTATTGGAGCTTGTAGTGAAGAAGAGAACTCAAATCACGCAATCGAACTGAATGTCTATGTTCTAGTTAAAGTTTTTAATGAAAATTGATTCCATAGAACATGAGGGATATCTGGTTACATTTTATAAACGTACCCCAAAAACATTTCGTTTTTCGGCCACAACAGAGGAAGATTTTGTCCCTAAGTCACACGTAGAACGACAACTAGGTACACCTATTACAAGTAGTTCAGCTCGCTATGCAGGGATGATTTTCTTTCCAGATGATTTGTCGGACACTATGATTTTTTGATTTTATTTTGATCTTGGGCATTATTTTATAAAAAATTTTTTAAATCAAAATTTTAAAATAGGTTTTTTAATAACAAGTTTTTTTGTAATGAAATAAATAGTTTATGTTAACATACAAATGTTTATTTTATATTTTAATCCCCAATTAAGCAGTGTGCCAAAGTACCCATTACTATGTGCCGTTGTACCCTCATCTAAAGGTACATTGACACAAATGCGTAGCTCTACAAATTCGATTTTAATTCTATAAAAAAACAGCCAAGTTTAGATGTTAAATTGGTTTTAGGTGGGGAAAAGACTGTCTTTTTAAGATATGCAATCGGTTAAGAAAACACACAATAGTCAAGACAAGTATGACTCAAAATATAAAAAGTGTGCCAATGTATCCACATCTCCCCTATTCCCAGCTATATTTATTTAATAATTTCCCGTTTAATAATTTTAACGTTTTCGATTTTGTCTTTCTTTTGGAAAAAATATTGATAATTTTATAAAAAGGTAAATTAATCCTGAAGAAGATTTGCACTTTTGTAAAATTATCAATATTATTTCCAAAAGAAGGATAAAATCGAAAACGTTGGAGTTATTAAACACCAAATTGTAAATAAATATAATTGGGAAGGCTTTTAGTTTATTTTATTTTCTTGGTTATTTATTACAAATTAGTAATGGTGGATCTCAAATTATAAATAAATTAACTGAATTATAATAATCGATTATCAATCCACGGAGGGGGATAGGGAGAGATGATATCTAGTTATTGAACTTGATAGAAGTTAAACTGAACTCAACTTGTTGAACTTCTAACATCCACCTCTTACCTACTTTTTCTGCACAACAGTAAATTATTCTCGAATTAATTAATTTTTTTTTACAACAATTAAGTTAATAGATATATTACATTGAAGATAAAATGACATGCGCCTGTATATTTTTGATAAATTAAGTGTAAAGGTGTAAACATGCTTCTTGAACAATTCAATTTTAAGGCGCTGAAGCTTAAAATTGCATACCAACTTTACAACATAAATTTCCCTCTTCACCCCAATTATATCAGCATAACATAAGGAATTACTAAATATTTTTGTAACAACATTAGTTATTTTATTTAATTATTGAATAATTTTTAATTTTATCCCAACAACTTGTTTTAAAATAGAAATATAAAATTATTTGAGAAATTACATAAACGAATTTAAAAGTTGTCCTAACGGAAAAACATACCCATCAATTACAGCATCACTTATATTAAAATATTTTAATAGATATGCACGTTACTATTTACAAATGCACTTGACCTTCTATCCTAAATTAATTTTTCTCAGATAAAACATATCTGTTAATTTTGAAATAGACCATTATTTAAGTTTTCAAAATAGCCATTGAATCAAAATGGAACGGTTTAAAAATTGAATAACGATATATATTAACCAAATCTCTATTAACTTCAGGAAGCCTTGAGTAATAAAATGTATACAAGAGTTTGTGAAATAGTAATACATTGTTTATTATTATATTATGGTAATAAACTTATTTGGTTACAATATTAATGAATAATTCATTAGCTTGCTTATGTTTAGTTGAATAAAAGTACTGTAAAGTTAATTTTTCATACCTATGACACTCGCCATATAATTATAGGTATAAGATTCAAATATTTTTCAATTTATTATGTAGTGTTTTTAAAGTAATCTTTGAGAGCCTAGCTAGAAATTACATATAATTATGTTCCTTCATAATTTCAATTTTAACCTTGTAATATTGTGCCCTAATTGGAAATGCATCTGCAATTATTTAATTACAAAGTAAATTTAACAGTAATAACTGAATTAAACATTTGATAGAAATTTCAGATCGCTAGAATCAGTATTTGTAATTAAGTCAACTGTATAAAAAATATTAAGTCTAAAAGTAACAATGATCTATATATTGTTCTAAAAATACTTTGAAGGAAAATATGTTGTATAAATAATCTGAAGCCGGTACGCGTCCTTTTATGTCTCAAATTCAAGTGTGAAAAATTATATGACTGGATTAAAGTAACTCAAAATGAAATCTTCATTTATATACTCTCTATTGTATAAATTGTGTACTAACATATGCTTTCCTTCTGCCTTAGAGGTTAAACATGTCATATTTTAATGTAACGCCACTGATATTGTATTTCATTCGAACAATATGGTTTTATTTTGGCAATTTAAAATTGAAAATTCTTTCCTTTACCTCTTTAGTGAACTGAAATTTGTTTCGAACAAGAAACAACCTAAAATTGATTATATCATCAAGGCTTGCTTCATCGTCCACAAACTTTCGTTTACAATCTTCTCTTCTCCTTAGATGAGAAGCGCATCGTCTTTATTTCACACCATTGCCAAAACGCCCGAATTAGATACAATGAAAGTTTTTTATTTTTGTACATAAAGCTGAAGCTCCAGGATGTAGAGAATTCGCTTTACCCTCTTGGTTATAACTACTGTGGTCATTTCGCCACCCCGAACATAAAACTACGAATCTACGATTTTATATCCTTATTCGAAAAGAAGGTATGTTTTTAATATTTTAGACTCATAAACAAATATGCCAACTACTGAGCTACCGTTCTACTAATACATGAGAGAATGTAACTTTCCACATTTGAGTTTTATTGCGCCATCTTTTAGTACCAGTTCGCAATACTTCCCATATCATTATACTATTTATCTAAAACTGTTTTTTGTGAAATCTGCTTTTTAAACTAGTTCAAAACTAAATAATATACTCCAATAATTTAATAGATTAAATACCCTAACACCATAATACAAATACAAAATAGGATCAACAAAATTCTAACAGATTTAACAAACATTTTAGAATGGTTTATAACCAAGTTTTTATTTTAATATTTTAGCATAAATTTTTAATTTAAAAACCTAATCATTTTGAAATCGTTTAAAACCATGACAGAAATTTTAATGTTAAAACTCGAAGCTTTTATTGTTTATTCTATTACGATGTAAAAATATTCTAAACGACGATTTTCACTATAGATGTGTATATCAATTTTTCACTCGTCCTATACATATCACTATTGGTGACGTAATTGTCGACTAGTGAACCAGGGATCGATCTATGGGTATAGTCAATGAACCGGTAAATTTTCTAGAAGTGCTAGAATATATTTCTTTTTGTAAATTTGTATTGAAATTAATGGCGTTTAATAGAGTTTCTTAAACAGCCAAACAGCTACTTACTTTAATCTTAGGGAAGTTTCTTTGAACCTGAAGCTCATGGCATTCAAGTTTTATTCTGCCGTTATTTAAGTAGAGTATCTTCTCTAATATAACCTAAATAGTATTCCAGATTGACCTTGACATCTAGGTTTACGTCGATCTGAGGATGGCATACTATTTTCGATACCAAATCTGATTACTGTATCTGATGCTATATTCGTTCACTATGTTATGTTACTAACCCGAGGAAGGTGAATCACAGGACCCTAAGTAAAAGGAATTTTCTTTAAAAGCAACATTAGAAAGTTGTAGTGGTCAGATTAACGTAGGTGCACAGTGGGATCTTTACATAATCAGAAAGAAACACGAAGGCATGCAGAAGCTAGACATTTATAAGCCGATAACCGTTAAGATAGGTAGTACCGCCATGAAAAGTGGTCATGAATCGGTATTTAAGTGGTTTATATTACATGTGTAACTAAAACTTATACTTTATTTGTTTATTTTGCAAAGCATGAGGCATCACTGAGCACAGAAAATTAATGAATATACACGACCTTGCAGACTTCTGCTAGCTGGCTTAACAACTCTTTGAACAGCATACTGTGATGTTCAATAAAAAACTAACAAAGAACAAACAATAAGAACTTCAAATTTAATTAAACAAATATTTTATGCTCTGAAGATGCTCCTGCTATAATTTATACGGTGTGGCGATCAAGTATGGAACAAATTCAATATCTCGAAAAATATTAATATTTCCAGAAAGAAGCAGAAAGGGTGTTGTAACAGTACTTTGCAGCTAGTATCGCATACGTAAAACCTCAGCTAGCTTCAAATCGGAAAGTGCGTCCTAGTTTATCTATCTAAAAGAAACTGTAATACACAGAGAAGTACAGACGATGTGCAAAGCTCTAACAGGTTTTAAATCAGGTTAAGATCGTTTATAAACCTTTATTTTGATGCATCATATGCATACCTTTGTTTAGTAACCACTTTCTAACTTGTTTACTTTAATATGGAATCTTGTATGCTTTTACTTGCATGTTTTATTGTTCAAACTATATAAATAGTTGTTATATGGTGTACAACTTTTGTTTAGATTTACCATACACACTTGTGACTTATGTTTGTTGTTAAAGCTTTTTTATTATGCCTTATTCGTTTGCATGTTATTATCGGTGAACTTGTTTGACGCGCCATTCATTAGAATGCATTTATGAACCTATTTCAAGTGTTAGTTCACTTACTATACGTTTCCAGCACTTTAATTGTGGAATATTTTATTCCTACTATATACATTGTTATTGATTATCCTAGCTAAAAACCCTATTTTATCAATATTAGATACAAGTATGCAAGTTCACCTCTGCCCTGTTCACCTAGAAGGTACTGTTAACGTAGTTCGTACTATCCCACATTAAAAAGGCTGCCAAAGTTTAGACAACTAATTGAACATGAGAAAGTCTCCACCAAAATGGTCCCCAAAAACCTCAGTCAAGGTCAGAAAGATGCCCGGAAACGCATTTACACTCACTTCATTGAATCCAGGAAAAGATCATCATATGCGATGAAACGTGGATTTTTCAGACAATTCGGAAACACAGATAATCAATACACCCGCGTCACCAAGAATGCACAAAGTAAAGATAAGTAAGTCGAAAGTGATATAAGTGGCGTGTTCATGGTTGAATGGGCACCGGGGAATTAATTAACAGTGTTGTATTGAGGTCCAAGTCTAAACTGTGTACGTAAATTTTCCTTCAGGACAATACTTCCGCTCACAATACTCTATTCTTCAGATTTAGCAGCATGCGATTTTCATCTGTTTTCTAACAAGGGAACAATCAGGACCGGACCCTCCTGATTTCGTGCTGCGTGATATATATTATAGTACTACCCTCCCACTAGTGAATCTTAAAGTCACTCGATGCAACTCTCAAATAATAGCGAGAAACATGAGTTGCGAGTTTTCCACGGTCCATATACATCGTGGACGAAAGCCTGATTTCAACAAGCGGCGTGACCAGGAGCGTACGGCAATCGGCTAGTAGTATCAGCGTGCACCCGTATGTCGATCTTCCGAAAGTTCAGTGCAAATTTCCGATGATTCCGAGTGATAGTTATGAATATTAAATAAAAGTCAAAATGTTAAAAACACGTAACTATAATAAGTGATGTAACGTTTTCATTATTCGCTTTTCTCTTTTTTATTCCCATCCCAATGCGTTCTTATGTATAATATTAATATGTAGGAAATAAATATATAAAATGAATAGCAATATGTGCCAATTATATTATACGTTATAATCTACATTTATATTTATTTACAGATAAAAAAAAACATTAAAAAAAGACAAAATAAACAGCCTCGAACTTGCAACGCGTGCATACCGTTACTACTAGCCGATCGCCTACGCTCCCGGCTACGCCGCTCGTTGAAAACAAGCTTTCGTCCCCGATATACGAGGCGTGTTTTTTAAGTAAGTACCGTTTTGAGGTATAAAAAAAATAGTAAAGATATTGTAACAATTTTATTTTTACATAAAAGCCCACATTTTA
>JAHWXV010452785.1:0-10711 GCA_024586415.1 Phrixothrix hirtus
TAAAAAAATATTCCAGTTAATATTAAAAATCAATTTGTACAAATATATGAAATATACAGTATAATTTACATATTTAAGAACATTAAATTGAAACAATCTGACCAGAATAAGGTATTTAAAGTAACCTTCGTAATTACAGAATTGTATTTGAAACAGTATGCTGTATAAAAATTAAGTTGCAACTTTATGAGTGAATGCACAAGTTCCCCTTTGTTTAAATCCAAACCTCTCCTATTCATTAACACCCTCTGTGCTTACCTACATCCCGTTTTACTAATTAATTAAATAGTTTCAGCTAAACTGACTATCATATTCATTCCGAACGTGTTGGACTTGATACGCTTAACGTACACCTTGCCTGATATTTCAACTTCTGGACCCTTCTCCTTCCGAAAATTACCTGAGGCATTTATATAACGAATTTATACCATCAAAAGGCAACAATTGGTGTTTATAAGCATTTTCATTTTTCGGTCATTACAATATTATTAACTACAAGATAACATTATTGAACGAATTGAATTTATACAATTACATCAATAATAATATTATTACTAATTTTGTTAATACCAACTGGGATTTAGCTACATTAAAAAAGAATGTAAATAGTTTGGATTGTGAAGATCGCTTCATTACGTTTGTTCGAAATTATTTAAACAACACCGAATTATATCGCAGTTAAATTTAGCAATATTTACCATATTCAAGTATAAGAAGGGTTGGTTTTACAACTTCTTAACAATTACCTCATTCGCAGTTGTCAAAATAGTAATAACAAGGACGAGATATAATAGATACAATAATAATAATAATAATTAACTAGATGTAAGATTGCAGCGGGAACTACCGTTAAATATATCTTTAGAGAAGAAAAAGAACCTAAGCATAGGATAATAGTGTATGATTTATGTAACAAGTTTGATAATAGTTTAAATATGATAATAATTCACGATTTATGTAAGAAATTTGATAACTATTTAAATATATGAAACTTGGTTTGTTATCTAGTAGATATATAATATGTGTAGGAATAATGTATATTATTTGTGTAAAAGTATAGAATAACAAAAAAATATGATTTGTAAGAGGTCTTTTAATTTTTCGAACCTTAAAAGTTGATGATATCTATAAATACTAATCAGTATTGCTAGCATAGCGCAGCAAAATCAGAAATTCTATAAATGCATTTATATGCAAGATAAATATTTTCGCTGCGTTGACATTCTGTAATCTGAAATTGACATATTCACGGTATACTACAGATATATACTATACACCTTAACTGTTGTCATATGAAAACAGGAAACATCATCGTATACACTTTTAATAAAAAAAAGGCACTATTCAAGTGACATTATAGTAAACATTTAAAAATTAAGCAGTTAACGTAATAACCCTTAAAAGCACTAATAAAGAAGCTTCCAGAACTCAAGAGACAATAACTTAGATCAGTAATGGCGCGTGTTGTAAGCATGAAATTTTCTTTAAAAGTGTTCATGCAAGTATGTTTGTACGGAAAACCGAATATTACATATTCTGATGATTCGTTTTTGCAGGATAAACACCCTAGAAAAATTGGACGCTTGTTCACAAAGCATATATTGTAACTTATGACAGGATAACCCAAAGCGTATAATCTTTCGAAAGGATTTCGCTTAATTTAACTGCAATAATTCGTTGTTGTTTAAATAGTTTCGAGCAAACGTATCTTTTCTATAACAAGTTCTGCTGCATGAAAATAGGCGAATGTAGTTTTACAATATCAAAAATTGTCACTATTGTTCAAGAGTTTCCGGGAGTTCCCTCAAACCCAAGATATGTATTTAGATACATTAACATTCAGTAAACATTACTTTTACATATATCGAATTTTAAAATTAATATTGGATGCTGGTAAGACAGATTTGGCGATGTTTAATTTAAATTGCAAGGCGTTTCACAACAAATATAGTATCTTTTATTACGTCTGTTAGATTTACCATCAAAACCATCACCTTCATGTTCTTCATACGCTTTGCACAATTATCAAGTTGACATGTTTATCCAATTTATTTTTGGTAAGATACGATGGAAAAACAATGAAACGTTTGTTTTTACTTTTCTTCAACATAACGTTAATAGATACTTGATCTTGTCCTTCAAATCGCGGAATGTACTTCATAGGCATCGGGAAAGTAATATGTTTTAGATTTAAGATGGATTCAAGATCAGGATATGATGATGATGATATACGGTATGATAAAGCGCTGATGTAACAGCCCACGCAAAGCACACGTCATTTTTTACATTAACGCAATCATGCCTCTTTTTAATTTGATGTGACAGTTCAAGATAAGATAATCCATCTTGAGGAAAGCGCCCAACCGCTGTTTTGTTCTTGCAAGTCTTCTAGTTGGACAAAAATATCATCCTGGATGATTTCTATAAACTATCTTGCTAAGTTGGCGCCTTGTTGAATTTTATTATCCAGAATGCCTTGCACTTATGATTCGAAGATGGTCGAACTTGCACGAAGTTGACCAGTATAGTTTTACCAAATTTGAAGTGCTATGCCGCGGATTATGAAAGGAGTTCTTAGTAGGGCAGGTCCAAGAATGCATAATTGTACATCAAAAGTGCGTTACCACTTTCGATAGATATACCGAGTGAAGTATTGCTTCTTCAATAATGTGTGATTTTACACACATAATTTAAATCGCTTTACATTAGATAGATATACTACGTGACACATTGCTTTTTAATATGCTGAAATAGCTGGATTAAAGTCGTGAGAACCTTAACAAAGGACTGAAAGTTGCATAGGTACATCGGTAATCCGAGCTTGCAAATCTCGTTGTTGCATTGATGATTGTAATTTTACTAGATTTCTCCCGTCAGATACATTTCAAATTTCCCACCAAATCTAGGGACATACTTATCAAAATTTTCTAGAATCTTCTTTCATACCTAAATCTAGTGATATATTTCCGCAAATCCCCTAGAATCTGTTTTGTAACTAAATCCATTGACATATTTCTGAAAAATCCCTAGAATCTACTTTGTAACTAAATCTAATAACTTTTTCCGCTGGGGTTGGGAACATGCTTGGTTGAAGCGAGATAGCTACATATAAATCCATGTGTTAGAGAGAGAGAGAGAGCAAGAGAGAGAAATATTTGTGATTTGATATGCTAGAGGTATGGAGGTGTGGTATCAGAATTGACTTAGAGACACCAGTCGTGAACAGACCAGTTAAAATAGCTGCCACCTGTTATGTAGAGACCTATTGTAAACATACCTGTTCGTGAACGGACCTGTTGTGAACGGATCTGTTATGAACGGATCTGTTATGAACTGACCTGGTATGAAAACCTGTTGTGAACAGACCTGTTATGAGCGGACCTGTTATGAACGAACCTGTTATGATCAAACCTGTTGTGAACGGCTTGTTGTCAACGGACCTGTTATGAGCGGACCGGTTAAAAGACCCGTTACCTGTTGTGAATAGACCGGTTGCAAAAAAGGCCAGTGAATAGCAACAACTTGTTAACAGACCAATTGATGGCTGAATATCAGTGACAAAGACAAACGAATAAAATTTAAAACTATAAAGGCGTGAAATTTAGTTAAACTTAAATATAAAACTTTACAACAAGAAAAGATGCTTGCGGAAAAATTTATTGAAGACGCCTATAAACCTATCATAGAACTGATTACAAACATCGCTAAAAACATTCAAACAACTGCAAAATTGAAAGCTACAGAAAATAAAGTAGAACAAAATGAAGGACTGTAGTAGCTGATACATCGAGAGACACCTCTTGTTTCGTCAATATCATGCATTACCTAGACACCACTTTGAATTTATCATAAGTGATGTTGAAGTAAGGTAGGTACAATGTACGGCATTTCCTACAAAGAAATTACAAATAAATGGATGGTTGGTAAAGACGAAGCAGAAATTGTCGGTTCTTCAAGGTACTCCTGATTTATACGAACTACTAAATATGAAACGTCCCCACAAAGTTGCAATCACTCGAGAAGATAGAGATAACTATACAAATATTTTATCCAAAATATCCGTTTATCGACGTCACTTTGAAGAAACCCAACAAGTAAAATCTGATAAAGGTTATAAGTACTTGCATTTTATTAAGCCGATAATTGAATTCACGCTACAACAACAACGAAAACTAAAACAAGAAGAATAAGTAGAAAAGTAACTAACTGCTAAAACTGGGACCGGGATTTTAGAAACACAACTATTTAATGAAGTGCACAATAATAGGAGAAACCATTATAGGTATTGGGACAACTTGCATGAATTACTCTACGAATTACAACTTTTGTGGGCAGAAAAAATAGCAGGACATACCGGGTATAATAACCAGATAATATCAATCTTAGAGGAGTTAACGAAAGCTGGTTACATCTACATGCCTAAAAATAATGACTTCTTAAATATTTCTAATGATTATAAAGAGTTAGTTATTCAAATATCTCTTTATTACTATGATGAGTATCAACAAGTTTGGATGGTATCGAAAGCAACATTACGAAATAACGAGTATTAAGCGAGAACTGGGTATTGGCTTCAAACTAACTGATGAAGGGCACTTCACTTTGGAAAATAATAAATTGACGACAGTTGCTGGTCCAACACTTGCAACAGACGTTGCTAATAAAGCATATGTCGATGGAATTGCAAATAAACTATTGAACGATATAAAAGCGAACAAGGAAATGATCGATGATTATTGTATTCATGCAAAAAATTAATGTCGACAACGACGTCACCACATCTATAAAATAAATTGATATAGCTAAGATATATGAATATATAAATACAAACTACCTCAATTACGTAACTAAGGCCGATTTAGCTAATTTTATTGATGGTGATGTCAAACGGTTTACAGAAAATTATGCGAAAAGTGAACTACAACAACAACAATGTAACAAAGCACACTAAGACATACTTAAGAATAATAGTGAAACATAAAGGATAACGTCATATAATGTTCAAGCAACAAATTGTGAAAGAATTGCATAAACCTGCTAGAAGAAACTTTCCAAGAAGACGTACGATAGTTAAAGGTTTCGATGACCTATGGCAGTCAAATTTATGCGAATTCTTGAAGTATTCTAGAAAAAATAAAGGCTACAAGTACATTTTGGTTGTATTCGATTGTTTTTCGAAGTATCTATGAACACGAGCTTTAAAATTAAAATCCGGTGAAGATGTCACCAAAGCGATGGCTTCAGTTTTAACGGCAGATAAACGCGTTCCTCATAATTTGCCTACAGATAATGGAAAATAATTTTATTATTTTGGAAATTTAAAGACCTACAACATGAATCATTATTCCGCATACAGCGTGAAGAAAGCTTCGATAGCCAAACGTGTTATTAGAACTCTTAAACAAGATTTGTGCAAAAATTTTAGTCTTTAAGGACACTATCGAGGGAGAGACATATTAAATGATATAACGAGGAACTGTAATAACTACAAACATACTGAAGCCTGTGGATGTAATTTCTAAAACAAACTTGGACAATATCTATGGCAATTTGAAAATATTCGTAAAAAATCGCTACAAAGTCGGAGATGTTAGAATTAGTAAATATAAAAGTGTCTTTGAAAAGGGTTATATGCCGAATTGGTCTAACGAACTATTAAAGATCGCGAAAATTTAAATAATAAATCCTGTGACTTATCAGCTGATTGATATACAAGATCGACCCATTCTCGGCGAATTATATGAACACGAACAACAGAAGACCTCAAACGATGACGACTACGTGGCGGAAAAGGTGTTGAAATGTAAAGGAAAGCAAATCTACAGTAAATGGTAATGATTTCCAAAACCTGCCTGGAAAGATGCATCTCTTCTACTTAAATAAATAGCTTAAGCACGACATGTACTATAGTTAAATAAAAGAGTTGTATACATATAAAGCGTTTTATTCATTAACCTATTACATTTGTTCTTTAAATCATTACATGTTATTGATTAATTTTATTTCATTATTGTCATCATCTTCTTCTTCATCATTATCATTATGAAGATTATTGTCGAAATATGGCTTTAGCTCACAGAAATCTTTTCAGGTCGGCTTCGCGCAGCTTTGTTACGAGTTCTATATCGGTAAGTTTACTCTCCAGATAATCTTCACATATCGCTACACCTATATTGTATTCTGCTGTGATCTCTAAACTTTCTTCTGTAGTATAATCCAAATTTATTCGACATATACCGTACACAGCTTCGTATTCTGCGTCTTATTCTAAAGTTACAAAAGCCTTTGAACGGGACTTCTCTTATCGTAGTATTTCCTCCAACCTTCTGCTGCGTATACTGCCCACATTGTTCTCGTTGACTTCACCATTATAAATGTTAATACTCGACCATTATATACTCATAATACTACATTAAAATTATTGTAACTTTTTAAATTCGAGAATATTTGCTGCATTCACCTTACTCACATCCTTTGTACCCAAGAACATTAGGCTATATTTTTCCGTATCCTCTTTATTGGATAGTTTAATACCCTCCTCCTAATACTATCTCCAATTCTATTGGGGACGAACACAGCTCCTTCTTTGAGTTCACAAATTACTCTACGTTCAACTGTGGGATGTGCGCTGTTCATATTGAAGATTTTATATATTTCACCCACTTTCATGCACCCAATTTTAATTATTGGCTTGTTTTAAGTTTTTCCACGTTATTTAAACTCAATAGATCCATTTTTAACCTGAACACGTCTTCTATGCCTATGAAACTTTCACTATTTGCAAATATGTTTAAATATATATGACTTGCGCAAATAGAACGTGCAGACTTGATAAGAAACAAGAACATTGGTTTCACACTATACGTTGTAGCAGTTCAATCAACACTCTAATATAATGTCATATAAAACATTTTCACGCACATGAATAGGTCGCTTGCCCATCAGCAAACACTCTCTACTAGCTATGCTACTAAATGCTAATAATAACTTTATCCCACTTCCAATCTGAGAAGAAATGTGAACGTTGGCATTCGCATGCCAATTATAAATCTAATTCATTCCTGTATAGACTGATAATAAAATGCTTTCGCATACTAATTATAATCTAATCTCACCACTTTTCCTGTCTAGACTAATAAAAAATGAGGGCATCCACTTTTTCATGCTATTTATAACTAGTGTCTGATAAGAAATGAGGACATCAATAATTAATTGTCTCTACTACAAAAAGATACACATATTATTCACGCTAACTCCGACACTTTCAATCCTGCACATACGCCGCTACGCCTCAAAATGGCGATTCTAATAATTAATTGTCTTTCTCCGCCTCCCCCGCATTCTCTATCACCTTTACTACAAAAAATGTACATGTTGTATCCTTACATCTTGATGATATTCTCAAGTCCGACGTTTTCAATCCTGCGCATACGCCCTCACCCTCCAAAATGGACGATAACAAAATGACCGGTCTACAACATGGTTGTCCCACAAAATGGCCGCTGGCCATCCACAAAATGGTTGACTCCACCCACCCCTTACGAAAAATGGACAACCCACAAAATGGCTGAGCCACAAAATGGCTGAGCCACAAAATGGCTGAGCCACAAAATGACTGAGCAACAAAATGGCTGAGCCAGAAAATGCCTCCGCCCACCCACAAAATAACCGACCACCCCTCAAACAAAATGTCTGACCCCCGCCACCATTTACACCAAATGGTCACCGCTGACTCCTCCCACAAGATGGCCGTCAAACATCAAAGCTGAGGTTATGTGGCGTTTTAGTACAGAACCTGTATAGGATATCTACTGACTTCGCGTTGCGGAAATTTCCTTGGCCTTCTTGGACTAAAACGGTTATGTATTCATTTCACTATTTCTACTTAAATTTTTCTAAATCTGGACGAATTCCACCACCAGTAGGGGTTTTCAATATGGCAAACATCACATTAGCTAGGGACATACAATTTACTTCCTTATCCTCGATCGGATTTTAATCTGCGTCCGTTGGATGTAAAGGCAAACGTACTATCGACTAAATTCATTCGCGGCCGGTCAGTAACATATTTACAGTTAATGTATTGCAAATCAATAACGTAAGCCACCATAATAATATTGTGACTCAGTCTTATTTTAGACAAGTTCATAATTAGCCAAGTAAGTTAATTTAGAACTTCTGAAATGGTTTCAGAATATTTATTAGAATTATATATGACTCAAACTAAAGACATCTAATGTTTTTCTAAATTTTTTGTGGGTTCATGAGGAGTGGAGATTGGGTAGTCTTATGAAACCGCTTGAAAACAACTCTCTATATAAGTATTCTTCAACTGAAAACAAAGTTTATACACACTGAAGATGTAATTAAGAAAAATATTTTAACAAAATTGGAAGTACTAACAATTTTGTTGAAGATTACAGAGAACAATACAAAACATTTCATAGATCATTTTAGAAGATTTCTTCGAACTAAAATAAATGATAGAAACACGAGTGACTCTTTACTGTAACTTGTCCATCTAAATAAATTCAAGGGCGGTAATGAGTCATGGCATTGGAATTCGTTACATCAGCACTATAACTAATTTTATTCCTTACTATTTTAGTTCGACCAGTCTTCTTCTTTCTATATAAATAACATCTTAAATTCCTTTAGTTAGTTTTGCTTAGAATCTTGTATTGTTAAAAGCTGTTATAAATAAATAGAAATATAAACATTTATTACTGGAGTAATGTCAAATAAATACTTAAGTGAATACCTGTTAATATAATAAATAGTTGTAATTTAGTTAATATAATTGGACATTTAACAATTAGTTAATTTCGGTACAATACGTAAGTTGTCATCATGGTAAGTTACTCGTTTCATTGAAACGACGTAAGTATCAATTATTTTTATAAAAAAATAGGGTAACATTGAATTTCACACATACGTAAGTAAAATGTTTACTGATTACATTTACTAAACGTACTTAAATATATCCAAAATAATATGAAAAGTATTTTAAAACTTATAACATATTTTTTCTGTAAAGTACTTTGTAGCTTTTAATTACATTAAATCAATTTAAAATTGACCTTCTACAGTTTACATAAAACGCCGTTTTCGTAAAATGAAAATACTTAAATTAAAAAATTAACTGGTCTGTTAATTTACATTAACCTGCCATATTATCAATTTAATTTCTTACTGCTCGCTAAATTTCGCCACTAATACTGAAAGTTGAATTTAGTTAACAGTGATGGATCCTATAAATTTAATTTTAAAAGTTCTTTAACATTTTATGAGCGAAATACCCGCTGCTAACTATGGATTTCATTAAACTTGATTAAAGCGCGTCGAACAGTAACTTTTGCATGGGAATTACCATATGCCTATTCTTAATAACTTTTTTTTATTAATCAATTAATCAATTTTGTTGCGTTTCGTTGAAAGTCGGTGTGTTATACTTTTATTTCCTTATCCATGTTTCATCCAGAATTTAAATCAATTTTAAGCAGCTATAAATTACTAGTAAAATAATATTTCAATCAAAAATATGTTTAAGTACATTTTATTCTTTAATTTATTTACCTTTTTCAAAAAATAAAGCACGTACAGTTAATGAATTAATTAAAATTTGTGATTTATTTATTCTCAAAAAGTATTTAAATTAAAACTGCTAAACTAACCCAATTTGAATTTATTAGACTACATGACAATAATTGTCTAATATCTTTCAATCTTTTCAGATTTAGGTTCGTTATCAGATTTTTAACCTAAAAAGCTTCTAGAACTCTAGAAACAAAATATTGTTTGATACAATGTCACTTGAATTTGTTTCCCAGATAGCAGGTGGGAAAATTTATTGGTATACACAATTTAAATTTCTAAACCTTGTGGATATTAAAATATTATTAACGATAAATCAAATTTTATTTGATGTATTAAAGTGAAAAGACAAATCATTACAGCTCATTTACTGAAATATATATTTATATCAAAAAGTAATAAAGATTAGCCTTTTACGCGCTAAAAAGATATTTATAAAAAACATTGAAAACTAAAACTGGGTACGATATCTTTATTGAACAACTCGTTAGCAGCTTGGCTACTATAGCTTATAGAATATAATATAGCGGCTTTAGGATTAATAAGATGTATTATATTACAAGTATGTATGTTTGAATACATGTAAAGTGATAACACAAATTCATTCTATAAAAGATTTTCAAAAATTAATATATGCTGTTTTGAACTCGAATTACCTGTCTAGAACATTAAATTTTAGTTTAGCCACAAAACAATATTGTTATTATCTTACATTTATTTATAGTAAATAGCAGTACACTTGAAATAGAAAAGTGCACCTATTTTACAAATCACGTTCTTCATGTAATTGTTTCAATTAGTATTTTTTTTATTTTTCTTTTTGCGTAGGTAGTGTCACAGACCTCAATTAGTTGGTATTTGTAGAATGTAAATATACCGGGTGTCCATCTATTACGTGGAAGTCCAATATTTACGCTAATAAATGAAATAACTTGAATTTTTTTGTACAGTGTTTCATATGTTCTTAAAATGCACAAACTGAAAATAGTTTGACATATGATCAGTTGTTTATGGGCTGAGAGTAACTTTCTTTTATTAAATGGCAAGCTATATTTTTTATAACTTTATTGAATTCTACATGAAAAATTAAGGGTACGTTATGTATAACACTAGTATG
>JAHWXV010452795.1:0-11345 GCA_024586415.1 Phrixothrix hirtus
GGGGGGGGGGTATGATTTTCTATACTAGAAACTCAAATCAAAATCGAACGTCAGTTTCTGTTTTATATTACACTGCGAGGCTCGTCCAGAGAGTAAAGAACGTTTTGCTATACCTAAGAAAAAATAAAAGATACCATCACAAAACTTTATTTACAACATCACAGCACCTTAATCTTTGATGTAATCGCTGTAGCTGTTAAGGCACTTGTTGTATCGTGTAACCAGTTTTTCGATACCGATGTTGTATTCTTCAGCCGCGAAAGATTGTAGCCGCTTCTTTGAGATCTTCGTCGTTGCCAAACTGTTTTCCGCCTAAAAACTCCTTCAATTTCGGAAACAAATAGAAATCACTTGGTGCTAGGTCAGGGCGATAAGGAGAATTCCAGAAGGTTTCCCACCTAAGTCTTTGAAATTCTTCCTGTGTTTGTGCACTGGTGTGAGGTCGGGCATTGTCGTGGATCAAAACCACCTTTGAAGACAACATTCCGCGCCTTTTGTTTTGAATGGCGCACCGAAGGCGTTTTAGACTTGAACTCAAAGTGGATTAAACCCTTTCGGCCCCAAAAAACCGTTGCCATCAATTTTCTGGTTATCAAATTTGGTTTTTCTTTTGTAGGTCTTGAGGGTGAGTTCGAGTGATTTCATTCCTCTTGGTTTCCGGCGTTTTGTAAGAAACCCAAGTTTTATCTCCCATTACAATGCGGTCGAGAAATTCGTCACCGTTGTTCTCGTATTAAGTCAAAAATTCAGGGGCTGCTCCCATCCGTTTAAGGTTTTGTAGACATCCGTCAACACCTTAGGCACCCAACGAGCACACATTTTTTTGTAGCTCATGCGCTCTGTCACTATTTCATGTAGCAGAGTTCGTGAAATTTGTAAAAAAGATTCGTGTAATATGCTCAAAGTGAAACGCCGGTTTTCCTGAAGTTTTTATTCAACTTTCACTTTCAATTCGTCAGTAATGAGTGATGGCCTTCCACTCCGTTATTCATCGTGCACACCGGTTCTTCCTTGGTTAATCATTATGCATCATTTCCTCACTGAAGACTCGTTTATTACATTTTCACCATAAACTTACTTAATTTGCCGAACATCTGGTGCATACAAAAAGCGAATGACATTACGCCCTTGACATTTGGCGGGATTTTCTATTAACATGGCTATTTTGAATGATTACAAAACACACAAGCGTAGCCTCAGCGCAACGAAACTCGGCTCAAATTGAGCCGGGGACCCGAGCTACCTGTCGCACATTCAATCGCGGTGTTGGGGGATCGGCGCCGTGTGTGATACGCAAATATTCTTTACTTTCTAGACGATCCTCGTATAATTAGCTAGAAATCTGTCAAATGATACTTAAACCAGAATCTGGACGGAAATGTATAACGTAAGCAGCTTTAAGAAATGCAGTTTTAAAGAAAATAGAGAATGTAATCTGTAAAGCGTGACTGATTTTAAAACTATAAATATTCTTACAGGAATTTTTATTTATAAAAATATTTTAAAACAATGTGCTAAAAATGATTGCAAAATTTCCAAAATACTAAAGATAATTAATGACGAATGCAATTAGATATACCAATAGTTTTTGATTCAAAATGTAAAGCCGTGATTACACGGATCATTGTATTTTTTAAAAAGTTTAAATAGTTTGGAAACATATGGCAAAACAAGCAACATTTGGATAATTCACTTTACAAACTACATCATTTAGATGACTTCAATACACGAATGTAAATTTATGAAAATTCGCCACAATTTACACAAAACGCTTAGCATCTTGGTATATAGCATAAAACGTTTAATAGTTCGTAAATCATAACTCCTATCGCTTTTAACTTTAGAATTTTCTCTAAATCTTCTCAAAACCTATTCAGAAATCACATCAACACTCTTTAGATCTTTCAAAACGTTTTCACTCCTATTCTTTTCTCTTTATATTTTTTTAAGCATGCGTAAAAAATTTTCAGATCTCACCTAATAACTTTTTAAATCACCCAAAAATTTCTGGTATGGCATAAAACAGAAATCGTATCATTTTTTGCCTTTACAAATTTCCTTAGACTCGTCAAAACTTGGTCAGAATTCACATCAAAACTTCTTGGATCATCCAAAATATTTTCGTATAATGCGTAAAACAGTGAATTATTTCTAAACCATAACCTTTATCGCTTTTATGTTTATAATTTTCTTCAGCACTGTTTAAGACGTCCATCAGAATTGTCAAAATTTTTTACCTCTTAGAAAACTTTAGTGTACGGCATAAAACGTTAAATATCTTGTAAGCAGAAAGCCTTTATCTTATAATTTATTTTAGGACTTATCAAAATATATTTAAACACCAAAAAAACTCTTTGCAAAAGATTTTGACTTCTCAGGCAATTCTTTTAGAAGGCATAGAACGTTGCATACCTCGTAAGTCGTAATTATTATTGCTTTTACTTTTATAGTTTTGTTTATCACTCATTAAAACCTATCTATAATTATGCTTTAGACATTACTTGTCCTGGGAAAAATCTCTAATTAACCGAAAGTGTTGTTTTCACATTTTTTTAGAACCCATCAAACCCTTGCCTTTTAGAAAACTTGTGCGTCGCATAAACCGCAATTCATATCGCATTTACCATAACAGAACTCACCAAAACCTATTCTAAATACTCTTCTTCAGAGCTCTCGAAAAATGTTCAATAGTTAGAAAATGTTCGTACATAGTATAAAATGTTGAATACCTTATTAACCGTAATGCGCATTATTTTTACCTTTATAATTTTTAATAGAACTTGCCAACATTCATTTAGGACACTCATGATAACTCTTCTGATACCATGTAAACTGTATATTTATCATTTTCATTATAACGCGTCAAAACGTATTCTAAATGCTGTCACCGTTTAGATAATTCTGGTATGTGGCCCAAAACGTTGGACATCTCGTAAACAGCATCTCATATCACTTTTATCTTAAGTTCTTTAGAACTCAGCAAAACCTAGCTAAAACATTTTTCGAAAGTTTCGAAAACATATTCTCATGGTTTAGCAAATTTTGTTGTGGTCGTACGAGCGTTCGCGATGTTAAGCAGTCTGGCAGGCCAAAAGATACCCAGAAATGATAACAAAAGTGTTGGCAGATTGTCGAGTGTAAGTGTGGAAGATTGTGGTGACTTTAAACTTGTATTGAATATGAAGCCGATTTCTGCATTAACAGTGGATCAAAGACGTAATCGTTCAACGACTTCGGAGTATTGTTTGAAACAGTTTAAGCGTAATACATCAGAATTTTTGCGTCAATTCATTACTGTTGACGAGATTTAGATCCACCACTATACAATGGATAGAAGCTGGTTCAAGTGCACTGAAGAAGGCAAAAGTGGTGCTGTCAGATGGTAAAGTCATGCCAAATATTTTTTAGGATGCTTGCTTCAAAAAACTAGCAATGCCTGTAGAGTAATATTCATCGTTGTTGCACCAGTTGAATAGAAAAATCAGAGAAAATCAGCCACATGTGGCTAAGAAGAGAGTTTGTTTCATCAACACATTATTTAGCTTTTGCAAGTGCAAAAATGTCTCATTCGCCCTACTTGGCTTCTTCTGACTATTCCTTTTTCCCAAACATGAAAACTTGGTTTGCTAGTAAGAAATTTTCATCCAATGAAAAAGTGATCACCGAAATAGACGCGTATTTTGTAAACTTTGGAATCTTAATTTACTGAATGAATTAAACGTCTTGAATATCGTTGGAATAAGTGTATTGAGTTGGAGGGGAGACTATGTTGAAAAATAAAATGCTTTTGCACTGATAAACAACTGCTAGTTACTTTTTTACCTGACTTATTGAACTACACTCGTATATACGGGAAGTTCCAAAGTCCAAGAAGTGTAAATTTGTTATGTATTCTGAGTTATGAATAGGCTGTGATAAGAAAAGTACAAAAATAAAAAGCAACAGGACTTTATCACAGATGATAATTTTTATAAGTCCTGTAACTTGTCTTTTTTGAGCATTTATTTTTGCTAGCAAGGGAACTATTGTTAAAATTGATTTTAAACATTTTTTTATATTAATTTAGTTTTCATTATCAGGAGCTCTAAAAATTTGCAAAATGAAGCTATTCAACCATTTAGAATTATTCGGTCTCGGGAAGTTGGTACACACCCCCCGCCCCATTTTTAAAACTCAAATTTGTAACCGTTACGCAATTCCCCGCAAGGAAGTCAGAACTCTGGACATACCAGAACTTTTAATGGGGGTGTTAACACATTTTCTATTGTTTCGTTTTTAAAACAGTATAACACGAATACATTTGTTCACACATCGTGTTTCCAACCAGTAAATACAAAATTCTGATGTACTTCTTAAATTCCCCATCTACCATTTATTATTGCAATTCGGATTTTAACAGATTTCTTTGCCAGTTTTAAAGAAAAACAGCAAAGGTAAAGCCTTAGGCTACCGTATTAACTCTACCGTAAGCGCTCCGAACACATCTATAACCACACACACATGCATGCACAGACACACATACACATGACACACAGAGGAATTCAAGGTTAAACAAATATAACCATCTAATTTATCAATTAATGCTGTGTAACTTTTTTAAACCACTGTATTGTTGCCTACAACAGCTTATAAAGTGCGATTTAATAATTATTAGTCTAACGGGCGCTGTTATAAACTGCTACATCAACTATAAGAAATTAAAATTTACTTTAGGTGTAATAACCCTTGTGTTACATTTGTCAAAAATACAAAGGAATAACCTCAGAGATTATGTTTACCTGGAATTTTAGAACACCTTTGTTTGTCTTCGAGTAAAGTCATAAAAGGATTTATTTTCAATAATTAATATATCCAATATAGGTATAAAATTTCAAACCAAATCTTAATCTAATACAGGGCGCACATTTATATAATAAATTTAGGTCAACCCGAACTTGTTGTTTTTAAAGGAAAAGCCTCGTTGTTGTTCACATTAGATTTTGGGTATAACAGGTGCGAGTTAATCTTTTGTTTAAACCTTACATTTAATACTACATATGTTGCGAAAATAATTATAGGATTTTTATTTACTTACAACTGAAATTAAAATACTCTGTATAACTTAATTGCACTGTATAATATTTATATTTACAATTTGGTATATCGTCGGGTGATTGATAGACTTTGATAGTTCCCAGCGGCATCAATATGTGATAACTCCAGACTGTATTAGGAAATTGGTACTTGTACTTTGAAGTACCATTTATTGTGAAGATTCTTTGTGAAGCCAACTTGGTTCGTGTACAAACACATTAATTTGTAGATGATTTCAACCGCACTTTACTCACTGGTATCACAACGAAGAAAACGCAATTTGTCCTCTTATACCTTTCGGTAGTTGCTACAACAACCATTTCTTGCATATCAATAACAATTGGTAACGTACATTTAAACTATGTCTTTCTCATTTAGTTGTTACCTTCTTATAATATTCGTTTAAATTCTTACTTTGAGGTTTAATCCCTCTATAAATTTTCTGTAACTTTGTTTTGTTGGAACATCGTTAGTGATTATAAACAGATGTTTTTGCTTTTAATTTTAACGTTTTATGGGCTAGAGGAAATGCGCTCCTTTGGCGAAAACAGTTATTTAGGAGCCACAATTGGTGTATTTAGTCATTACTACAAATCTTATTTTCTAGGCATATCTTTATTATTTTAAATTTCTGTTACGTATTTACAAATCAATTTTGTATGTAAAATGTTGTGTAATCAACACAATACTTTCCGCAATATTGAGGGTCCGAAACATCACAGCCACCCGGTGTATTGATAAACTAATTAATTGTTTAAAATACGTGTAATAAATTAATTTTGGCCGAAATTTCTAATTCTAAACAATCTATAATAAACAGCATTTAGTAATACATTAAATAGGAACAACACGATAATGACATAAAACTAGCCACATTAAAATTTATAGCCACATTATAGCTATTAGAGAATTTAATTTAGGCCAATTTGGATTGGGGTAATTTATTATTAATATAACAAAATGTTTGAAAATAATTGTAATTTACTGTAAAATCTCTTGTTTAAATTTGAGTGGCGTACAAAATCACGTGATGCATATTTAAATGCGTCCCATTTCAAAGAATAAATCTATGTACAAAGGTAAAAAGGCTAAAAACGCTTCGAGTCAAAAACTGATAAATTGCCCTAAACTAGCGCCGAAATTATTGGCATTTTTTTGTAGGAAGACAGGAATAAGCATTTAAGAGAGAAACAAAAAAATGTCCGTATCACTTAAAGTCCCTGTAAGACACTAACTTAGCCAAGCTCAAGGTTATATTTTATATGGAACAAGAATACTAATTACAGGGTGTTCGTAAAGTTTCGTTATTAGTACAAAATGTTTTTTTGCAAAATATTTTTCAAATTTACAGGTCGTGTTACTAATTTGTTTTTTAGTTGCAGAATTTAAATGGTGAGTATAACTACACTGCAGGAAAAGCGCCACGTGTATTGTGCTATGCGGAAAGCAATGAAATCATCGGCGTCAATGGAAGGCTCCTCCCACAAAACTAAGCATATTGAAATCGGTAAGGAATTTTAAAGAGACAGATAGCGATAATGGCCTATATTGAAGTGGACGGCGTAGGGTGTTGCCGGTTTGCCGAGGTTAACAATCCATAAAATCCAGCATAAACATGTGTACAAAATCGCAATTGCTGAAATTCTGAACTCGGACGATCTCCCTTAGCCGTAAGTACCCGCACTATCCCAACACGCTTCCCCTTTGTACTTAAAGAGGAAGCGTGTGCTTGTAGAAACACAAACTGTAGACCTTGTGATATATTTCGTGCGTAATAGAAAACTATTCAAAATTAATATCGGGCTATCATTATGTTTTGCTTGCTTGCTTCGCAACGCTCGTCGTCAAATAGTTACGCATCCGCCAGGTGGCACGTTTTGCAAAATGTGTATGAACGTGCATTAAAAGTTTTGATTTAACGAACTATATCTAGCTGCGTACAATTTTTTTGTAAGTTAGGCATGCTTGCCTAACGCAGGTTTGCACCGTAATTTTGTTATTCGTATATTTTGCTTGCGTTTTACAAAAATATATTACTTCGTTATTTAAATAATTAAAATTATTATTCTGGAGGCCTCATGGTATGTTATAATTTTTCTTTATAAATATTTTATTACGTGTTTGTGTATTTACTTATAGAACGAGGTCTGTCACCAAGACGACGATTTTGGTAAAATGTTTGGCCTGCATTGAAAATTTAAATGTTTGAGTTACAAAAAGAAGGGACCAACGACCTTTTTTATTGAAACAGCTAATTACTGATTTTCAAATAGACAATAATTTTTCATGACTGTACAGCTGTAGGATATAATTTAAAAAATATTTATATTTGATTTTCACTACCGATGCATGCATGTTGTTTCACTAAATAAATTTAAAGTTTGTTGGTTTCAATTCATTTTAAATTACTTAAATTACGGGATGCTTCATGTTTAAATTTGAATTAAATAATCAATCTTGACAATTAAATTATATCTTTTGGTGATATGAGATCTCATATGGAAATGAAATTGTAAGATTATGTTATTTATTACCAATGTTTTTTGTATATCACTTAGGCACTATATGGTAAAGGAATTTAAAATAAACTGTTTATCTTACAGATGTGTTTTAATTTTATTTGGGAACCAAAATATGTAAATTATAACTACGACGGTGACGATACGATCGTGCTAGTCGTGGTAATTGCCTTTAAGTATTTGTATCGAGGATTCATATTGATTCGACTTGACATGTTGCGCTGAGTGCGGAACGAAATAGGGTATTTGTGTAGATATAAGCAATAACAAAAGATTGACATATCGACTATTTGTAATTTACGTAAAAGCATTTGGAATGTTATCTTACACAAAAGAATTATATTCTTATTTTAAATATGCGTTACATGTGCCGATTTTTTAAAACTCCGACGTTCATTGCGAATAACCCTCTACCATTTTGTAATGATAATAGGACAATCTGAATCATTTTGGACTCCCATCAGTTTTTATATCTTTGAAGTTCTAAAATGGTATATGTATGTGATGAAAAGGGCGAAGGGCATAATTTAAAATATTTATGTTAAATATTTAAGGGTCATAGTCGCACGCAACAAGGTTTTAATCAAAATTGGAAAACTAAAAGTGCCATTTTGTTGTGCAGAATTTTAGATTGCTTAGTTTTCCTGAAAGCGGCACTGCTGTTTAATCTGTTTCTCTAGGAAATCTTCCCCAAGGAAGCTTTCCAAATTGGGAAACAGCGACATCTGTAAACTTTGAATAGATCATAGTAATCTGAATTACTTAATTACTTGAAAACATTTGTAGTAAGCGGGTTACCAGAAACAAGTAAGACACAGTAAGCACATGCCAAAAGCTTGCACAAACTACACAGTCGATTCCAGTGTCATTAGCGATGGAGATTGAGCGTCAACATGTTCGAGAAATGCTTTTGTATAATTTCAAAGTTGCTCTCAGTGAAAATGAATGCATTAATGCAGTGTATCAGCATTTAGGGATCTTCCTTAAACTCGTGCAACAATTTCCCCGTCGGTTTTCCCAATTTAAACACAATTTTCGTTGAAGGGTTGCCGCAAACTCCTGTTGTTTTCTATTTAGAATGTTTTGCCCTTACGATTTTTCAGTTGAAGATTTTCGGCGCGACTTGTGTATATTTAATTCTATATTTTTATATTTATTGTAAGCAATAAATGAATTGGTGACGCTTTAAATACACATTTCATATTTACAGATTTTTTATGCATTACATTAACCGGTGGTAAATGGGTTAGTTAAGTACCGCCATCCGAAACGGAAGTCATTTATAATAAACCTTTACAAATCCTCCTGTTTGATTTATGTGAAGTTTTAATGTTTAATGTACGTGTTCAGACTAGTAAATGATCTGTTATTTATGTGTAGTTAGTTTATTCATAAATTCTACATACATGACGCGTGTTCGTAAACAGTGCGCGAAGTTTTTCCACATAAGGCAGTTTAAAGTGTAAGTGAACGGTTATAAGGAATAAAAGGAAATTGAAATGTAGTGAAGCAATCCAACTAAGGATCGAATCTTGCATGCTTGTGGTTCTATAAGTACTTGGATGTATCATGTAAATTTAAGCTTTCTACGCCCTCTTTTTTGGTGTATCGCTACTACGATTTTACAGTATAATTTTCTACAATATTTTACAGTTCTCTTAACTATTTTGTTTGTAAATTACATATTACAATAATTTTAAATTAGCAGATTTCTTACATATTACACTTTGCTTAACCTTTTCTAAATTACGATTATTCTAGCATTTATCTTTAGTTCATAATTTTCTTTACAAAATTAAAAAGCTTCGGTAAAGTCTCTATCTGATCTGATCGTTACAAAATGCGATTTCGATCACGTGGAAGTTGTGAAAAATTTTGATTGAAGATATTTTTACGATTTAATCACTCGCAATTAATAAAATTATGCACCAACGACTTCGCTAAAAACTGTTCTCGTTAGGTCCCCCATCCTGTCACTGCAGATCGCGTTTTATGGTCGCCAAGTTTAATAATAGGAAAGCTCGAAAAGTTTTTGATATTGTCACAGATGATCAAGAAACTAAACACCAGTCGACTTGTCACAAGCGCATTTAACGTTACACTCTGCAACGATGCTGATAACCCGCTAGCTCTTCGGAGTAGGGAGGATTCTAGATGAATTGCACTAGCACGACCGCGCTCTAAGGGATACGCTAAAACAACTTACAAAGATTTGATATATAGAAGGGGCGCCACTGCTCCTGGTGGGCCGTTCAATGAATGGAACTGTTCCTCGGAACAGGGAAAACGGTTACATGGCCTATAGTTGGGTTGTCCCAGGGTTGCCGCTTATCAGGGCCCTGAATAATTAATACTATAAATTAACATCGTGGCTAAAAAAAGGGGGGTACTAGATCTAACACATCCGCTGAAATATAAGGTAATAATGGTTAACTTATTCTAGGCTCAAATGAAATCCTGTTTGGTCAATACTATTTATCTATTACCAAAAAAAAATGGTTTATATAACACACAAAACAATAAGATATAAAGGTTTACAGATAAATTTCCTCGGTTCTTGAATGTGGCCTAATTCAAGAGGAACGGGGAAAACTAATCAATCTACTATAACTACAATTAATGTTTAAATATATTAATTACAGTCAACGCCGATATGCGTTCGTTAGCTGGACATGAAGTATGCATTAAACGGCCCCCCTTGCAACGGGAAGTTTAAGCTGGCCTCTACAATAGTTGGCAGCCGGGACTACAAATGAATTTGGATTCTCGCCTATATACGTTGACATTACAATAACGCAATTTGTAGGCAAACAATATTGAAGCAAAAGAACAATGTGATAATAAGGGTACCTAAGTTTTAGTTGTCACTTCACCGGGTTGTTTGTTTCCAACCACCAGAATCGTCAGTCATGATTCTATTTTTAGATTTCTGTACCAACGGGAGGACCTCGTAGGCCCAAAGAAGCTGCAACCGGAATGGACAAAGCAGGTAAATTCCCAGAGATATCCTAATCGATCTCTCCGGCCAGGTGTTCCGACACTACACGGCGGAAACCTTTAACACCACCAGGACACTTTCAAAACAAAGGGAAATCACTCACACGGTTGATTCTTACATGTACGCCCTACGCGTGTTGTTAACTACCAAGACGCGTGGGTCTCGCGGCGCGTTGTCACTAATTATACCATTCGACATCCATCAGAGTGGAAATCATCTAGTACTGTCAACATGATTTTTCTTACGCAATTTTTCAATCGTCACGGAGCGTATAAAAGATCGTTTCACGTGCCTTATCCGACCGAGGAACTATACTTGTTGTTCAATCGTCACGGAGCGTATATGAGCATTCGTCCTATAGATCAGCCAAAGAAAAACTCTCTCTACTTACTGATTTATTTACTTGTTTATATCTTTATCGCCCGGCCAATCACACCGTTACTAAGGAACACACGGCGGCCAATTTAAAAAAAAAGTGTTTATCAGGCGTGGAACGCCAACCAAATCTGACAGACTTTTTGAACGCAACATGCTGTCACGGTCTCACCTTTATCTTCAATATTTTACTTTAATTTTAGTACGTACATTTAGTACGCCCTGTATATAGATATTTAAAATTTCGTTTTGAATGTTTCTGTAGGTATACGTTAGTAAGTAATTATTTTTTTTATATTAATATTCCAGGAATGAAGGTCGAGGTCAATTAATAAACCTAATCCCGGAATTTATTAAATTTAATTTGTTAACCCGATAGG
>JAHWXV010452821.1:0-10658 GCA_024586415.1 Phrixothrix hirtus
TAGAGATACCGAGAACATAACTGATACCACATACGGAATTACATATAATGTTAAGAATGACAAGTGGCTAATTGGCAAAGATGCTGTAGAAATTGAAGGCGCATTTTAAATTCGTATTTGCAGATGGGTAATTTTTAAATTAGAACGCACGTGGTTTTCTTAGATAATAAAATTAAAAACCACGGCGTATAGATAAATACGGGATTGTGGGGAATAGATAGATTCGCCTTTAAAAATACTTTCAGATAGGTATATCCTTGCTAAGCTATATTTTACCCTCGCTGAGAGCGCAGCATTTAACTGCATATATTCGTTTTAAATTATCAACTTTTAATATTTTAAATTGGCAAAATTTATTATTCAATACAAGGACATTTCGACTCGTACTGCGTTTTAGTGTCTGCCATGTATGTTATTAAAGTTTAAAGTTTTGAAATTAGTTGTTAGAGATTTTTTCTTTAAAGTTTACAAAATACTTACTTTGCATAAAGTGAAAAGTTTGAAACGCGAGTTCAATCTTGTATAACATTTCCGTTGAACTAGAAGAATTTTTGCAGGCGGAGCAGGTCATTGCTTCATTTGATAAAATATATTTTTCCGGTTTCCTGTCTCCTAGATACGCATATTATTCAACTTTTATGTTCGTATTTGCAAAAATGATATAAATTACTAGATAGACTTATTATATATCTTTTATATATTCTTATTTTGCAAATGCAGTAAAAAACCTGTATTTTTCTAAAATCCATTTTAAAATCAAATATTTTTTATTCATCCTGCTATACATTATTAAATCTAATATTTAATTTAATTAACATGCAAATATATTAATTTCTACAAAGGCTTTACGAACAAGGACATTTTGAATTTAAGATAGACGGGGTATGACGTCATTTCTATGTTTTTATTAAAATAACTTGAAGCCTGAAACACAGGTTCAATCTTGTATAAAATTTCCGTTGACCAAGCAGTTTCATTTTTAAAAATAAAATTGATTACTTAAGCTTTAAGAAACTTGTAGAATGCGATAAATTATTTACACTACGTACCTAGCGCTGCACCCTATTGTTCAGGCACCATCTTGAGCCCCATTCTTTGGCGGCCTTCTTGTAACGTGGTAAACTTGTTGATTTCTTGCGATATCTCTGTTTCTTCTCTATCTAGCTAATGTAAACGGCTAGAGAGCCGCCGACTTCAATTTTAGCATCTTCACCTATAGTTTTCTTTGTAAACTTCTTGACCGCCCGCGATATTTCTGCTCCTTCCCTATCTAGCGAATACAAACAGCTAGAGAGCCACCAACTTCAAATTTAATGTCTTCGCATACGGTTTCCTTTATAAACTTGTTGACCACCCGCGATATCTCTGATCCTTCTCTATCTAGTGAATGCAAACATCTAGAGAGCCGCCTACTTCAAATTTAGCGTCTTCGCGTACGGTTTCCTTTGTAAACTTGTGGGCCGCCTACGATATATCTGCTCCTTCTCTATTTTTATGAAACTCAAACAGCTAGAGAGTCGCCGACTTCACTTTTAGCATCTTCGCGTACGGTTTCCTTTGTAAACTTCTCGACTGCCTGCGATATCTGTTAATTTTAAGTAAAAGCACATTTTATTCCGATATAAAGATATTAGTTTTATTTAGAGTACCCTAAGAACGTTTCTGCGCCCCGACAGAAAATATGTAGTTAAGTCTCAAACCTAATCCTTAATACGAAGTACATCGCTACACCCATATATGGCCGTAGTCAAGTCGCAAACCTAACCTTTAATATGAACTTAGTCGTTACATTCATAGATGGCGCGCAACAAGGCGCGGGGAAATTTGAATTGTTAGAAATGGCGGGGAAAATTCAAATTTGAATCTGCTGCCGCCGCCGCCATTTTGGAACTAGATTTAGGTTGGTAACAGATTCGACGCCATTTTGGATATAGATTTAGGTTGGCAACAGATTCGGCGCCATTTTGTCACTAAGGCTTGGCCCCATTTCTTCTCCGGAGGCGGAGTCCCGGAGGCCATTCTTACACCTAGGGCTTCGCCCCTCCACCAACTCAGTGGCCATATTGAGCCCCATTCTCCGTCAGACATCTTGTCATGTGACTTAAGCGCACCCCACGTGGCTGAGCCTGCACCTGAGGCTGTGCCCCTCAACAAACTCAGTGGCCACCTTGGAGCCTTGTCTACCGCTGGGGCAGGGTCCGGGGCCCCATTTCTGCATCTAGGACTTCGGCACACTTCAACACCTAGGGTTACGCCCCTTCAGACACTATGGCGGCCATCTTGGAATCCACTTGCCCTCTAGAATCAGCTTTGCCCTACTACTATCATAGTAGTTATATATACATAAAAAAAGGTTTTCCTTGAAAACAGTAGAAATGCTAGAATTTTGCGTAATAGTTATTAAGAGTACAAGTCACTGATGTAGAAATTATTTAAATATCAAATTCAGAGTAAACAACAATAGATGTGGATGAATGCCATACTTCCCCAACTCCAGCAAGAATAGTTTGCTTTTGTCCAGATATTCTTCTACTGTTCTATAAAGCTAAAAACATTTGTGGATGCTATATCAATGAAATTCAACAATAATATAGCCGGTCGTGTTTTCGATTGTATATTGCAGGTGTATATTGCCACAGTCTTATCAAAAATATCTACTACACCTTTCGTCGATTATGATCTCTTACTTTTTTTGTTCTTCTTCAGAAATTGTTATAACTTGGTGTTCTGATGATAATAATATAACGCATGACTTTGGAATGTTACCTCCGCCTGGAATGCACACATGGAGGAATAGATATCTCGATTTCGAGCTAGCATAAGTCCAGAGGAATGCAAGCTTTATTTTTAGCTCCATATAATGTTAATTTCCTGTTGATCAGCTCCTCAGCTAACTCCATGACTGTGATCAAAATCAGAAACAAAATGTAAGGTTATTCATTTTCCTTGGCCGAGTTATGGGGCATTACGTTATTCAACAACCTAAGATATAGTATAAAGTTTTTGTATATGGATTTGTAATAAATATGGCGTTTCGTGTTACTCAATAAGCGTTCGATGGTGAGAAATGACGAAAATTTGAATTGTCATCTGTCCAATATGGCATCTGCCTATAGGACATTCATTTTAAAAATGGGTCTGGTACCTCTTGTTAGGATACTAACATTAGTTTTAAATGCTTCTCTAAAAAGCCCAACAATTTTTAATAGTCAAAGTTTTAAATTTTCGTCATCATAGTATAAAGCATTAAATTAAAATGTTTCGTAAGTACTTCATTGAAATAGATTTCTTCAGTAAAGTTCACTTTAGAATCTCTGGATATCTCTGTGTAAAATTTAGTTAGGAAATCAACAGATGGTGCTTACAAAATCAATAGATAGGTAACAAACTGTTGCGGGGGACAAATTATGGGGAGCAAGTTGTGAGGACGAGTTGGGCCGGGGACGAGTTGTGAGGGTCGAGTTGAGAATAAGAGTTGTGGGGCACAAATTGTAGGAGAGAACCTAGCCGTAAACCAAAACCACATATGTACTTATGCATTTTTAGTGAACCAATTCTTCAATAGCTGCAAGACTTCAGTTTAGATTAGTACAGCTAGTATGCATACCACTTCCCTTACTGCAACAAAACAAGCGTTTCATTAATAATAAAATAGAGTTTCGGGTATAAACTGTATAATTTTTTTAAATTAATAATTAATGTTGAATTTTTTATTTTTAAAACATAACTAGGATATATAGTTTTTTATCTTAAAGAAAGCTGTGCAAGCGTAGAGTTGGAGTGCTTTTACTCAGCTGTTCAATTCTTTTCAAACGTTTACGCAAGGTGCAAAAAAGCATTCCAAAGGAACATGTGCTTTTATTTTTTAATACAGCTATTAATTCAGAAATAATGTAAAGAACCAAATTAGTTGAAGGAATAAGCCGTATTCTCTTATGCAAGCGATCTTAGTAACAAAGTTTTTGCCGTTTTTTGATAAATTTTGCTCATATAAAAAAATTGGAAAAGCACACGTACAGTAAGTAGCTGAATAATAACGCATTGTTTGAATAAGTTCACCGCGAAATCTAATTCAATAACTAGAATTTTTATCAATTTTGCTTATACTGAATATTCAATACACGGTACTAGACACACAACTGCAATGACCTGGAAAATGAGTAAGACTCATCTTGAAATAAACGATCGTGATTTCTTTATAAACCGGGATGAAAGTTCTGACTATAATATTGCATATCGGAGGTTCTAAAAAGTTCTAAAGGAATTTTCTGAATTTATTTTGGCCAAATTGCAACTGTTTAATTTTTTTCTGGATGCACCTCGTTATTTTGTGCTATAGGATATTTCTAAAGTGAATATCACAAGAGTCTAAAATCGTTTAAGTTTGTGCGATCTGTGAGTAAGTTTTGCAGTTGGTGTTCTTAATTAACTAAATTTACGTAAAGACTAATGTATGTATTCAATTGAAATCATCTTCTATTTAACCTTGTTTTATTCAATATTCAAATTTTCTAGTTATAAATATTATATCTGAGAGGAAGATTTGGAAGCACTTAAAATTTGAAATAACGAAGTAGATTGTTGGATTTGTAACAAGATTGTATTTTACACTGAAGAAATGGTGTATTTCATTGCTCGGAGCAACGTTAGTATAAATTCCCTTTCTGTCTTGTTATTTATTACTTAATTTACTTTTCATTCAAATATAAATTATGTTGCAAATTATTTGATATA
Organism: Phrixothrix hirtus; assembly: GCA_024586415.1. Taxonomy (NCBI): domain Eukaryota; kingdom Metazoa; phylum Arthropoda; class Insecta; order Coleoptera; family Phengodidae; genus Phrixothrix; species Phrixothrix hirtus. The sequence continues at coordinate 4,735 of JAHWXV010452821.1, forward strand.
CTATTTTAATTAGTAGCAATTAAACGTCGACTTGCTTACGTTTTTTCGAGTAAAAACTGAAATTAATTTTTTTCACAGAACTAATCAAAATGTCTTGCGTCGACCATCGTTTCTTATATAAGAATATACGAAAGTTTAATTTACTACTAACAGCTACTGAATTGTCAATTATACAGAATAAAATTATATTCATCCACGTCTGTTAATTAATTTTCTTTGTTCTATTTTCGTATAATAATTATTTATGAACATATAAAATTTGACACAGGGCGAATTATGTTAAAAGATAATGGCCATTTTTAGGGGTGCACTTAAAACCTTGCGCTACATTTGTGTTATGACAAATAATTTACATAGAATCTCTTTTAAGCTTAATAAGACTTTGTTGTTTGCTTCAAAACTACTTAAAATTATAAAATTTTCAGCAGGACGTGAATTAAATATCATTAAATATTAGGCCATGCTTTTAAATCTCTCTAAAGGGATTGCTTTCGTAATAAATTTCTGTCAACTTCCGTAATATATTAGATTAGATCTAATTAAGGTATGAAAATATTTTTCGGTAACATAAGTATTTTCTCTCTGTACTAAAAATGTAATTGATTTAAGCGAATATGTTTTGAAATAAATCAAATAAATGTGACAGTAATGCACCAAGTAAGCTCAATTGGATATAAAAATTGTATTACCTACTGTAAGAGTCACAGGTGTTACAACGACATCCATAAAAATGACGATAAAAGGGATTTCGAGAAATAGCATAAGTGGTAGGAAAGGGGCGGTAAAATGCGGTCTACATAACGCACGTTACTCTTATTTCCTAAAATATCAACAGCAACATTTCAAGGGATCTACTAAATGGAAAACATAACAAGTTATGACTTTATTTTTGTTTTGAACTCCCGTTTACCATCATATAATATAGTACTATTTTGAAATATAATTTTATTTTATAGCTGACAGAAGTTATCATAAGCTTTATAAACAATGCTATAAAGCGTTATCGCTTTATTGCTACCGATCCTTATTATATATCTAAAATTAATACAATACACGAATAACATCTTAGGTTTACATTATTGCATTAGATCAAGCTTATGTCAATTTTATCGAAAGCCCGTAATATTTTAAATTCAAAAACATTTTTGCCCATTAGGGCCTGTAAAATGATTAATGTATTAGTTTCGTCGAAATACGTCTTTCAGGTGTTGTGGATCGGAATGATATCGACTTAAATTTATAAAATTTGTAATCCTATTTTTTCACCAGGAGGAATATATCCAGAGAAACGGCTGTTCATCTACACCATCTTAACAATTTTGAGCCAAAACTTGTAATAACTTATCAAAATATTAGATCGAATGACCGCTGAAGCTTCTGCAGCCACTTGCAAGCTAGCAACGATTGTCGCTTGACTCCAACCGATTTATTACACTGAAAGCAGTCCGTTTCAAGTTAAACCTAAAATATTTTGAAAGCTTGCTTCTCCATAAGTTTTATACATGGTGATTCAGGGAAACATCGTGTTCTTTAAAGCTAATGGATACTCGGTTGATTTTATATGAAATGCTTATTTATTGATATAAAAAGAATGCCATTTTATTTTATACTTTAACAGCATTCTACTCTAATTTAAATTTCAAACCGAAGTACAAAGTTGGTTATAAAGTTTTCCAACAATTTTTTAAATTTCCAGAAAAACAACTAGTATTTTTAAATTCTGTGCGAATTTAGTCAGTGCGAAACATATTTTAATGAAAAAACTTATGTTGAGCTTATTCCAATGTCTAATACTAAATATATTAGGAATTCAGTATCAAGCAATATAATAGAATTAAATGAAAGGTTTTATATGGGTATTTCAACAGATATTCTTAGCAATGAACGGAAAATTCTTAATTTAGACCACAACACTTCATGTTATAATAATGAACGAAAAGATTTTTAGTGGGGAAAAATATATGAAATAGAAAGGGGGACGGGTTACCTAAATACGAAAATCTGACAATTTTAATAAAATTTTTGTTCACGGCGTCTCATGGAAATGTAAATGCTGAACGTGGTTTTTTCAAATCTGTTTTTCCTGGAGTTCTGTCTGTTTTTACTCTTCTAGATAATTTTCATAATTTATAAGCTGATCCAGCTAATTTCATCACTTTATTATCAATATTACTGTTGAAGTTAGTTCTAATGTCATCTACAACTGTCAATATTGAATTCAATGTTCTATGGCCCATAGTAGCCTACTCTTTTGTCAAAATAAGATATAATCTTGCAGATATATTCTACAAACTGCGCAGTGCTCATCCGCAACGTATTCCAAGTATCTGGTGTGATACAACACACGGCATGCCTTTACGCGCTTTAATTTTTAACTGGAAGTTATTCATATTAGTTACTTTCCTACACACCCTCACCAAAAGGACTAAAATTAATTTAAATACATAAACAATTCATCAAATTATATTTTTCTGTATAAATATACTAAGCCTTTTAACTAAATTTTAAGCTAATTTAAAGCAAACGTATTTTATATATTTAAATACAAAGTAACTAGATATGTAGACAACGCAGAAAAATCATCAAAGAAATTCTGGGTAACTCCAGAGATTTTCCTGGATAACTCGCTTCAATGAAGATTCTTCGAGAAACCATTTAGATCACGTAAGATACAAGAAAGCCGGCTAGTATAAAAATAACATAGGGACTGTTTTCGAAAAAACCTAAAAAATCTAAATTTAAAAATCGATAATTTCGGTGATCCGATTTTGACGAAATCCTTGTTAAGAAGTGCCCAGAAGGTAATAAACCTTCTATGACGTTTACTTTTCAAGGTGTATAAACCATACACACGTACGCATCTACGCACCCAAGCACGCGCATCCCCACACACGTGCGCATCCCGCACACACAACGTACGCACACGCACATGCATATGTACACGTAAATGTACACGTACACGCACACGCACTGTAATGAGTCCCTGCCCGGATCGTCAAATTATTGTAACAAACTAGGACTTCGTTGAAAAATGTCATGCCTCACGCAACGTTGAAGTCGAGAAGTGAGCCCAAGACTTTGTGTTTGAAGTAACGGTTTAATAGATTAAGCTGAAATGTAAAGTTGTATACACAGGGGTTTTAATCAGAAAATTTAAGAGCTCTACCTGTTACTGATATCAGCTTTATAATATACCTCGCTGATGGACCAAATCGTGTGTGTAAGCATAGAAAATTGTTAATTATGATTAATTTATCAAATGATATTACAGATCCACGTAGATGTGCACTTTTGCATTTTACAAATCACAAACTTGTACTTTTATAATTTGCACTCTCTAATTTAATTATTTACAAATAGTTTATGCATTTTTAATTATGATGTTTAACTAATGATTTATTTGTTTAAAAAGGTCTTGTACATATTTTATGTGAACGTGAATAATTATACTTTGTTAAATTCCGATGCTTATTTTCGGACAGATTTGTATGGTTACTTTTAGCCAACTTTACTAACAATGGCATGTATGTTATCACTTGTCACACTTTGTGTACTTATTTATTTACTTCCAGTATAATTTGTAATAATTAAATAGTAGAAAATTAACAAATACTTACTATAAGTATAATAAGTATAAGTATAAGTATAACAAAGAAAAATTTTCAAGTTTAATTGCATTTACGGAATTCTTTATTTAAGTTTATTTCGTTCCTTTTGCCTATGTTGCTCTAACATAGGTGTCGCTAATATTTGAATTTGCTAGCTTTTAGATCGTAGATGTCGTTATGTCGGTAATGGGTTCAATATAATCTATTTCACAAAAAGGATGTTGAAACGTACGAATACTTGTTTATTTGTGAATCCTTATTTAATCTCATGTTCACGGATGTATTTAATACGTAAAATAGCTAGTGGTTTGCTTACAAGTTTTGCAGTGTTAATTCGGGTATATTTTGTGTGACGAGACAAACTAAATGTATACAATATAGGGTTACGGAGACAGAAAGCAAGTTTCTTTTCTCACAATTATAAGGTAGGGAGACGGGATAAAATTATTTTCACCCTCGTGGATATTCGCGCTGTTTATTTGTAATCAGACTGCATGTAAAACAAAATTCCTATCTTTTACTACAATGTTCGAGAATTAATGCAGTTCCAACTTAATCAATTCCAAACAATCTATTCTTATAATCGGTTCTAATTATTAAAATTAAGTAATTAGATTACTTTTAATTATGAAACTATTAAAACAAACGGAAATTCTATATAGAATGCAGTCTTTCTTAATTATTTCAAGACAAAATGCGCCCTGTTAGTGCTAAATCTCGCTATGGTAATTTATATTTTATAAATGGCTTATTCGTTTATAAATTGAAAGTTACAGGTATATTTCATCCTAACGTGATATACAATTCAAATGAAATTTCGAAGTACTCTCGGTTCTAGGTGAGATACTATTCAAATGGCCTTTGAAGGTACTCTCGAAATCATGGCTAGTAAATGCGTAATTTATGTGTGTTCATAATCTAATTTGGCAGCAGAGAATAAAAGCACTTACCAACATTTTCCATTAAAATTACTAAATAAATAAACATTTTGAATTAAATAATTACATCAGTTTGTCTAGTAATTACCAACGGTAAATTTGAATACAAAACAATTACATAATCCATGCTGGTTTGGTAAATATAAACAAAAATACCTCTCAAGTCTTGGAACAAGCTAAATTAAAAATATAAATTATACATCTTATTACAAAAATCAATAGGGAAGTAGAAATAATTTAATATTTTGAATATTAATTAGAATAAACTAATTATAGCGGTTTTAAGCTATAAATGTATCTTATGTGTGACGTATTAAAAATATGTACATTTTGATAAGCGATATCACAGTCGTACACTTGTTTATTTCTGTGACAAAAAGGTCAAATTCGCGAACTTCTAATCTAATGTTACAAAATAGCAACTGATCAACGTTCATTACGTTGTTATATAACCAAGATAAAAATTTAACTAGAAATAAATCTAGTTATACAAGAATAAACAAGTTTGTAGACGGAAGCGGTGTAAAAATATATACAGGATGTTCAAAAGTAAATTAAAGTAAAAATTCAAAGTAAGTTAAAGTAAAAAGCTACAGTTCTAAACATATTAGTCAAATAACGGAATTAATCAGGTTTTTGAAAGTGATTCGTAAAATTCCTTCATATTTCAAATAAATTAATTAGACCAAAATATGAAGGATAATTTTTCTCTTTCAGGAACTCATTACAGCACATACACACGCACACGAACACCACACTAACATTGCACGTATGCACACGCGCACACAGAAGGAGAGATTGAGAGTGAGAGTGACAGTGAAAGTGATAGAAAGAGAGAGAGACAGAGGGAAGGAAGTATATGGGATCAATTTCTGAAAACATGTATTCCGAACTCAGGGGATTTGAGAACGTAAATATCCGCTAAAAAGCGGACATCGAAAATTATTGACTGATTATATTACATTATCTACACTATAAAAAGGCCACGTAGTTGGGTTATGTAGCTTCTAAGAAAGCTTTAACAGTTGACCCACAGAAAATTGGGGCAGCACGAGAATATACACACCTCAAAGACGAACGCGAATTACGAAGGTTTTTGGTGTCATCTACATAACAAAAATATGCCGTGTGTCTCATAAAATATTGTTAGTTGTTGTTCAATGTGTGTTTTAGTTATTAACATTATATATTGATAACTGATGAAAAATTGCCATTATATGGAATCTTATAATTTCATTAAGTATTACCCACTAGTCTGTCCTCGTAATGGATTATAACATATTGCTATGGCCAATTTGACCAGTTAATTAAATACCCGCCAAAATTTCAAAATTACTAAAAAAAATCAAGTAATAAAAAATGCAATTTTAAACTAAAG
>JAHWXV010452836.1:0-13547 GCA_024586415.1 Phrixothrix hirtus
TATATATATATATATATATATATATATATATATATATATATATATATATATACTTAGATCATATCGAAGTATGACAAAATTTTGTTTGAGCGTAAGCTTCATAAGATGCGTTTTTATCATACGAGTTCAACTTAGAAAACGAAACGCGTAGAAAGAGTTTTCTAAAGAATGTCTGATGAAACGAGTTTTTTATACGACTTTATTTATTTGCATATTTTATAGCCCAGTATATTTGTAAACTTTCTTATTTTTCAAGAAAAAATCATTTTTTCTAAATGTGCTTTATTATCACAGTATGTTAGAAGCAGTGGTTAAACTGATGATAAAATATACAAGACGTTCAAAAAGTGAAAAAATATAAAATTGATTTCAAGCAAGTTGGCCTTGTTTTTAATTTTTGTCAAAACTAATATTTTACAAAGTGGTTTTAAAATTGAAGCCAAGCCTAAATATGGAGTTTCATATAAAAATTTGTAAAAACGTTACTTAACAAAATTGTAATTGACAAATTAGATTGTAATTTTTATTTCTAAAAAACGTTGGAACAACGTATTTATTTTTTATTTTTTTTATTTTGTTTTATTTTATTTTCCAAAACAGAGAAGCTTAATTACAATAGAAAGTTTATTATATCATATGGATCTTAAATTTTATGTTTAAATTATACATTTATATTACGTATTTAAATTATTCAGGGTGTTTCACAAGGAATGATGTATACTTCAGGAGGTGATGCTTTGGTTCATTTTAAGAAGAAAAGTTCAAATACATCTATATTCTAAATTATTTTCTTAAGGCGCTAGAGCCCGTCAAATATGGAAAATAAAATTCAGTTTTTAATTTTCCATGTATTTCGACACATGGTGTACACTTATATTAGGCATAATTTGGATACACATTACGAAACAATTATGCAGTAGGCTGTCGCAAAATAATAATTGTCATTTACCGGCAGTTGACATTTATTGTTAATTAATTCGCGTTTGCTCAGTTTGCTAAAAGATGCTACACATTTTTTCTCACGCTGAATACACTTATATGGTTTTTTGTTACGGATTTTGCAATGGAAGGGCACGTTCTTAGAGAATATCACAGATGGTTTCTAGATCACAGAGCGTTTACTCGAACATTTAAAAAACTGCATGAAACCGGTGTTATTCCAAATAATCGTTTTCAATCTGAACGTGCAACTCAGCAAAATATGAATGAAGTCGAAGAAATTCTTTAATCGGCAGAACGCAATCCAAGGAGAATATCTACAAGCATATTCATGTAAGAGTATGGCGGACATTACGCGAACAAGGCTTATATCCAATTCATGCCCAACGAGTACAACACCTTGAACCAACAGATTATGCTAACAGATTAGAACTTTGTGAATGAATAAATGATCGCCGTTGGTCCGAGGAGAACGTATATGCCAGTTTAGAATCAAACTTCCAGCGTTGATGTTCTGTAAATGGATGGATGGAATATTTGACAATAGGTTGATTGGGTCTTTTGTCTTACCAGAACGTTTAACATCGACCAGGTATTTAGAGTTCTTGCAAAATGAACTTCCAATATGGCGTTATTGTACATTACAGTCAACAGATGACAGAATACCTAAACCAAATTTTTGGAGAGAAAGATGGATCGGACGAAGTGGTCCCATCAATTGACCAGCTAGGTCTCCGGATCTAAAGCCATTGGTTTACTGGCTATGGCGATGGATGAAAAGTGATGTTTATAAAGTAAAAGTAAATACCCGCGATGAACTAGTCGCTCGCATTATGACCAGTAGTGTGCTGTAATAAAGCAGCGTTACGGAGAACTAAAAAGCACAACATGTAAAATTGTTACCAAGCAGGGAAGTGTTTTCAGTTCGGCAGTGGGATTTTTGAACCATTCCAAATGCTAAAAGTTAGTCGTCAGAATTAATAAAAGTACATTTTTGCTCGAATTAAACGTTATTAGCATAACATCTTTGACAGGTTTTAACTCATTAACGAAACGTTTTAGAACATAGGTATATTTGACCTTTTCTTCTAAAATGAATCAAAGTATTACCTCCTTAAGTATGTACCATTCTTCCCCAAACACCCTGTATGTCTAGATTACATATTTTAAGTCATTTCATTCTTAAAACATTATAGCGATTTTCTTTCGAATTTAATAGGAAAAATGTTACAAATAAATTTTTTTACTAAGCCAATTAATACAAAAGTCAAATGTAAAGAAAAAATATATTTTTAAAAATCCTATCATATAAGTAATTTTTTGAACCAACTATGGTTGCCGTGTAAAAGAAGTGAACTTTAGTTTATATCTCGTAGATAGAACAAAATTTATCAAACTGAATATAAATATTTTCAAAAATATATAAGGTATTCGAGTTATTAATGAGTCTGGTTTTCTGAAATTTTTAGTTTTCAGCGATATTTCGAAAACGAAAAGCGATTTCGACAAACATCACGACGATTTTCTCAAAAATATATCCAAGGTTCGCGAAAACCGCAACATTCTCTCTCTAAGGAGAATTGAAATACCCTATAAAATCATCGAAAATGGGATACTTTGTACAATTTTAATTTTTTTATACTCTTCACGTTTCTTCTGTTCTTTAAAAGCCTTAATTAGAATACAAAGTTATTTGATTAATATTATTTAATTTTTACAACACTCAATATTTAAGCTTTGTTTATATTTTAGATCTACTTTTTAAATAACAATTTTGATAAAAATTAAGAATAAAGGCACCTTGCTTCAGACCAATTTCAGATTTTTCATTGTATATTTTTAGTTTCCTCGCAGTTAAGTTTATATAAATGACTTATTTAGCCGAAAGAAGTTGTCTATGATATGACGTTCTAAAATATTGAACATAAGTCAATCAACTTTGTATTACAATAACGTACTTACCGCAGATAAAAATAAAACCACTTTTTTTACTATATCCAAGGATATTTATCTCAATCTAAATCTTTACTATTTAAGTGATTAAAGAAATGTTTATTGAAAAAACTAAATAAAATATTAACTATACTAAAGCAATCATGATGATATTAATTAAACGCGAATAAAACAAGCTATAAAAATTACTAAAATATTATTAATTTAATAGTATACAAGTGACAGTTTAAAAATCTAAACCTAATAAACAAATTCGTTTTCAATATATATGCAAGGCGTGGTTATTTTAAAAACAATTTAAAATTCACAGTTAAATAAAGCAGTAGGTATCGTAAGAATTATAACGATTAATGATGCCCTTTTTTAAGTAAATTCTAACTAAAGAAATTTACAGTTTTGACAAACAATACATACATATTTATCTTTGCGTAGATATGAATGAATTTTAACTATTTTTACAGAAGGTTGATGAATTATATGATTATTTAATTAATTCCGTTTTACACTCACGCACTGGTTGTTATTTGTATATGTATATTGATAAACTGAGCTCCATTCGTCGATAAAAAATCTGTTAAAGCCCAACACATTAATTGTATGTGTGAACGCTTGATTATTAATTTATTTAATGTCGGTTTTCATCCTCACGATTAATTAGTTTCTTGTAATCAATCTATCAGTTAAGCAGTTTCGGAAGCGGTCACTTATAACAGATAATAAATTAAATTATTAACTTATTTTTATACATTGTTATGTTGGATCTAATGCACTGATAAAACACTTCTTTAATGGTGGCCTAATGAGAAAAGATGTTATTTTTGGTGTTTTAGGTATTTTATGAGATTGTATTTCATTTCGAAAATATTTGGATTTTCATTGTATTTTACTAACAACCAATATAATTTGAATTATTTGGTCATTTGGCCGTTAACGGTTATTTAAACTTTCTTCCGTACGTGAGTTTTATATATCTTACCTACCTTAGGCTAAGTATTTCTATTTCTAAGTTTTAAATTTACAAAGATACAGAGTCTATTGCTAAAATTATTATTTCTTAGATTTATGTATATCAAGCAGCATTCTTAAATATGTTACTTAAATGAGCCGAAGGTGTCATCTGCTTTACAATTATTTTATAATTTTAATTATAAATAATTAGATTGTTGTTGAATGATTAATTATTGCTATGCGTTCATCAACTATTTTATCATTAGTTTAATCATTACTTATGACATCTCAAAATAACCAAAAGTTTTTATGAGCAATAATGTTTTCTTGAAAAATCAAAAATAACGAAGTTTACGAGAGTTGAAACCCCATCTGGTAACACTATTCAAGGTTAACTTAGAGAGTTTGTAATGGTTGGTACCACTAACGTTTGACATTGAATATAAAAGTTTTATTAATTTTTTATATAAAGTTAACGTTTAATAATGTTAATTGTTAATGTTATCAACCCTTCAGAACAAAACTTTCCGTGTTAAAATAAAAGCTATCATGGAACTTAATTGAGTTTTATAATGTGTTCATTATAACATTCAAATAGATAAACTATTTTAACTATCTGAATAGTCTGAGAAGAATCATTTGGTTATTCTTTGCTAAAATTCTGTAGGTTTGTACGACAAGGACTTTTATTTATGTAACTTTTATTCGTTTTCCTTACCATGGTCACGTTGTTAAAATAATGATTTTGAACTGCTATATTTTCGCAATAAGTTACATCATCTTATTTTAATTGATAACTTATCAAGTTTGAAATTACTGTAAAAAAACACCTAATAGTTTAAAAATACTAAATATTGTAACGTACCGATCCTAAAAATGTACCAACACGTTATATATAATACAGGAAGCTAGTGCTTCAGCTAGTTCACATAAATGGCAGAGAGGGGAAGTGAGTTTTATCCTATATTAAATAGTGCACTCTCAAAGGTAAGAAATTCTTAGGCTCCATAGTATTATTCTTTTGATATCCAGAAACTAATTAGCAACAATAGTTAACTTTATTCACAATAAATAGATAAAGCGATGGATAATCTTAACACATTAATTAAATCGATAAATAAATACATTCAATGACATGAAATCAACAAATAAACATATCACAATTGTATAAATTTAAATGGATTAATCAGTTTAAAAAAAATTCAAGAAAACAAATAAATAGAGCAATGTACATTCCTAGTTTTCTACATATCGCATTATGTGACACTATTAACTGGTTACGCTACAAGAAATTCAATTAATAATTATAAATTATATTACAGAGTACTATTTTAGATATAATTGCTTATAGATTGTAAGACAGAAGTAGAAGTTTTATTTTATAAACTTCAGGTGATGATATTAATGAGAGTATTCTTAGTAACATTTTCTAGCAGGTAGGCCACCAAAAATACATTGCCTGCATAAAACAAATGGCGCTATTTTCAACCTAAATGTTGACAATAAATCCTTAACTTCTAATTCACATGATCCAGCTTCAACATGAATTGATGTAACTTAGCCAATTTAAACGATTTAAACGATATTAGGAGTGACAAGATTAATTAAATCTCCCAGAAAAAATCACTAAAATAATTTTTACGAGTGAATTTACGGAATAGCAAAATTTGAAATAATTACGAAATATATTAAACGTTAAGCTTATCTGCAAAATTATTGCAGTGATTATTTAGAAAACAGTAATTAGATGGTTACGGTAATTTAATACCAAACTATTAAATTACAAAAATCCAGCTATTCTTAAGCATAGTTTGCACAAAATATACGTTAGAAACATTGTCAAATCTACCATTATTTTCCGATAGTTGCGCATGACAGGGCTTTAACTCAAGGTTCCTTAAAAAAGCCATATGCGTGTACGCTTAAACATTATTTAAGGGTAAATAACGCATTTTGTAAATCAGAAAATGTTTAATAGTACTGAGTCAAATTTGATATTATTAAATAGAAAATGCGAAACCCGAAATAAATAAATCTAAGTTAAGAAATAAATAATATATGAAAAGTTAAGTTGAAAAGGTAGAAAGTATCTAAGTAGTAAACAATAATTTGGGAAAGAGAATTTAAATTGTTTAAAACTTAGAAACAGACGTTGTTACATACTCTACCACTACTAAAATTTCTGAAGTATACCTTAGTTTTATGAAAACAATATTAACTCACAATCAACCAATTAAGTTAAATGTTATTTTAATAATGACAAAATAAGTACAATCATAGCAGTTTGCTTTGGCCGATGATTATTAGCTAAATGTTACATGGTAACATAAATTGAGAAACAAGAATAAAGTTTATGTGCCAAATAAAAACTTAATTTATTAATATCAACATTAGTAGTGCAAAAATATTTAAATATATACGAAGGCTAAAACGCATTGTTAGAAAATACATACTATATATACCTACTTTATTCATATTCAATCAGCATTGAATATCCACCGGTTACGCGTTTAGGTCAGTATCTTTTGGATATGTATGAAATATAATTACCACTATCCGCCTGAAATGTTTAAAACACACGACTCATACTTATTTCTAAAACTATTGTCATAGCAATAACCATGTGAGTACCAATGTTGAAATTTTTTCAGTAATGAATATTAACGCGGTGCTAACAAACACAAAAGTTTCATCCGTGTAAGACATACTTGTGGGATAAACATGAAAACAGCCCATCTTTACGAAATTGGTATTATAAAACATCTTACAAACAATAAACTTTTTTGGGTCTTGAATATCAACGCAGTTATAATCTGTACAAAAGTTTTAACAGTGTGGAGCGTCTGTTGGTTAACACTCTTTATTATAATTGTTATAAAGGACTAAGCAGTGTATCGTAGATGTTAAATTTTCTTAGGACAATAAAAACGAACGCAAGGTTACTATATACAAAAATCTAACAGTATGGGACGTACTACGAGGGCTGTTCAAAAAGTAATGATAATAGGGACCCTGAGGGAAAATTATTTAGGAAGGGTGGCAACACTGAATATTATCGTGTAACCCATTCTCTTAGCCATCTATAACAATCAGTTTCAAGCCGACCGGTGCAGTGAGTGGACGTATGTGACGATTCGCCTAACGTGTGTTAAATATTCGCCTACCATGTCCAGCATGGATAAAAAGTTAAAGCAACGTTGTAAGGTGAAACTGTTAGTGAAACTCGGAATGAACTGAAAAGACGCATATGAATTATTGACTACGGTGTATGGTAAAGATGTTATGAACCAAATAACCTTCTACAAATGGTATAAATCATTCGAGGAGGGTAGAGAGAGCATCGCCAACGAACCGCGCGAGAAGTGTCCTTCAACGTCTCGCACCAAGGTTCTACAATCTACAGTTGCTGCTATCGTCCACAAAGATCGACGATGTATCGTTATGGAGCTCATTTTACGAAAGATCGACCGCAAAAGGACATTAACGAAATGTTACTGTATCATAACAATGCTCGGTCCCACGTCGTTCGCGATGTAGTGGATTTATTGAACTCTCACGGTAACGCAACTGTACCCCACCAACCGTACAGTCTAGATTTGGCCCTTTGCGACTTCTGGCTGTTCTCCGAACTCAAGTTTCCGGTCAGGAGACGGAAATTCAAGACCAATCATAAGGTTATCATAACTGTGGATGCGTGCTGCAGGGAAATTGGGAAAGATGGTCTGGTGTTCGTGTTTAAAAAGCGGAAGGAATGGTTGCAAAAGTGTATTCCAATCAAGAGAAGTTACTTCGAAAAATAGCATGTAAATTTGGAAGACTGAATAATTTTCTTTTCGGTAGAGCATTTTTATCATTACTTTTTGAACAGCCCTCGTACTTGTTAGGTAAACTTCAACATGGCATATTCCTTATGAAACTGATATTAAAAAACTAAGCGGTTGAATATTTTGAGCGATAAATACTAAAACAGTACTTTCCTATAGAGGAAAGCATGATAAAATGGGGCGTTTGTTAAAACGGGGTACTCTATTCTGGAAAAAACATGTGGCTTCATCTACTACTTGATATTAGATCTACATACTGTAGATATCTAAACGGTAAATACGCCAGTATCACGCATGTTACTGCGTAGAACTAGTCGAGCGGACTCTATCTTAAAAACCGGCACATTTTATTTCGTGTTGATTTCTTAATTGTAGAGACGCAGGTAAGTCAAAAACGCTATAAAACATTTTAGGATATTTAATTAGTGACACCCATATTGTTTTATATTTTATTCTGATGCGAAGTGTTGACATGGTTCCCAGCGACCGGAAAGAGTTAGGGAATTTGAAGGACACGAAAATTTTCGTATCGATTTTATAGGATTTTGCAATTCTAAATTTAGGGTGCTTTCGATTTTAATATAAAACTTCGGATTACGGAGATATCGTATTTGCTTTCGAATTGCTGCCCCTTCTTATTTTCAATCGATGTTGTAGTTTTTTGGAGTATCGAATCCAATGGTGTTTTCCGTTCTAACGTGCGATTTCAAATGATTTCAAACACCTGATATATTATATCATAGTATTGGAAAAACAGGTTATGATGCATTGTGCAGTATTATTAAACATTAACGATGTATCAGAAGGAAATACATTTCTATGTTTATTATCACAGAACATCCTTCACCCGGTTATAAGAGCCTGTATGATCAGACTTCTGTTATTTTCTAATTTCATTTCTTTCTTGAAGAGAAAATTCTTAAATGTATTATCTTCTCTTTGTTATCCAGTTATCGAAGTTAAAGGATCTGGTAAAGGTCATTCATGTAACGCATCATCCAGATCAATTACTACAATTCAATATCTTTCCCTGACCAAGCTAAATAGTACATTTCCTGACAACATTCGGGAGGTCTTGGCTTTCATCGCAGAAGTCATAAGCTTTTGCAGTTACATCCTCTGTGGTAAATATAGGAGAACTATTTTTGCTTATTCTAATTTCATCCTTTCAAAATCATCTATATTTCTATCTGTTCTCACTTCTCGTTCCGGACTGAAAAAATATTTCAGATATCTTTAAAGTATCGCTCTTCAGCATGGAGAAAATAATGCTTAGTTTTCTTCTTTTTTCCTTGAAGTTTCACTTCTCACTTGGGTGCTAAATAACTATGCTTCTAGCGATATCCCTTTTAACTAATGATGGGTTACGAAATTGGGTGAAATGTTGCATCTTGTTAAAACTGTACTGAAAATGATATTTCGTATAGTTTTTTTTATATAAAACTTCTTTAAAATTGTTGAATACAAATTTAAGTAAAAGCTACATTATAAACGTTTTCGATAACAAAACCAATTAGCCAACTAATATTAGGTTCATTCATTTAAATATCGCTTAGTTGATTGTATAAATGTAAGGTAGTCATTTTTATTACTTTCTCTTGCCTATATAAAATATAGTATAGTCGTTTTCGATCAAAATTTTCGATGTCCAGTTTTTAGCGGAAATACACGTTTTCAGGTCCCCTGAGTCCCAAAAACATGTTTTTAGAAATTGGTCTGTGTGTGCACGCGCGCGCGCGCGTGCGCGCGTGTCTGTGTGCGTGTGTGTAAGCGCGCATGTGTGTGCTCGTTGTGCGGGTGTGTGTGCGGTGTGTGTTCGGGTGTGTATGCGCGGGTGTGTGTGGGGGTGTGTGTGCGGGTTTGTATGCGGGTGTGTGCGCGGCCGTGTGTGCGGGCGTGAGCGCATGTGAGTGCATGTGTACGCGCGCGCGCGTGTGTTTACGCATGTGGTCAATAATCTCCGAAACCAAACGTCGTAGAAAAGTGAAATTTTAAATACAAGTTTATTATCGTCTTAGCACCTCCTAGTAAGAATTTTGTTAAAATCGAATGATCGGAAGTGCCACTTGATTCTTGTGATATCTCAATTTTCTCTAAAATAGCTCTAACGATTTTTTTTCAATTCGCCACGTTTCTTGCGCCTATAATGGTATATTACATGAACTAATTGGTTTCTCTGAAAAAATTCGCTGAAGTGAGTTATTGAGAAAAATCTCTAGAGTTAAGCAAAGTTTAAGTAACGTAACGTGGATGGGTGACCGTTCCAATTATTGTCCCTAAAATAAAAATAAATTAATATTTTAATGATTTGTGTGCATTATTTACATACTTAATTACTTTTTATTTAAATCTATAAACTATTTTTGTTTTAAATGAGCTTAAATTTAATTATAAAACTCCTAGTATATGTATAAAGGATAATATAAATGGATGAATTATTTATGCTTGTAAATTAATTTTAGAGTTTACAATTTAGGTGTATAGGAAAGTAACTAATGTCGATAAATTCAAATTAAATTAAAAATGGATAAGAGAAAGCCGTGTGTTGTCTCACACCAGATTTTTTACTTTTATGCTGCTCTATCGCATATAAAACATTGGCATAAAATGTGTGTATGTGTTTATGCGTGTGCGCGTTTCATATGTGACAGGCACAAACAGTGTTACTCAAAAACTAAAAGCTTAAAAAATTGTAATTGTATGTTTGTTTGATTCCAATGGAATATACCAGTCGAATTGCATATGTGGAAATAAATTCAAAACAATTATGTTTCAATATAATCATTTATTTGAAAACAATTCTTTAAAAAGAATTGCTTTATATCAAAGTTATAGAACTAAATCTGCCGTCAGCACATCCGTTAGTTTTTATTATTTTTGACGTTATACCCCAGCACGTACTATTTCAAAAAAGCGTATATATTAACTTGTCTTAAGTTAGTTGTATTCTTTAAGTTGAACCATTTAACACGCAATTAAATCTATTCGTGTAGTAACCATTTACCAATCAAACCGCAAATAATTAATACAACGCGTGTCACGTGGGCACTAATTAGAAATTACTCACATTATATTTTCAAGTATTGTTTCTTTTCAATAATTCTTTGCTCTTATAATGTGCGTAACTTACTTCGTGTTGTGAGTGACGGAAACTGCACACATTGGTCACCATCATTTGGTAAGCATTAAATGTATAATTACTTTGTTCAGTGAAAGTTGCAAACCCAAAAATTCTAAGTTGTATCATGATCATTTTTTAACAGTAGAAGGTATGCAAGTTTCGCCCCTGATACTATATTTATGGTTTGAACCCATTTTTTTTGTATTGTGTATACCATTTGCTGTGACAAACTATTTTGTCTGTCTCAGCAAGGGAAACGTCAGACAATTTACCATTTTTAACGTTCCTTCGATTGATTGACGATCTTACTTAGATTACCACCACATTATGTAGTATTTAAATTTCTATCGCGATTTAAATTACCATTATTAGTTAGATCTAAGTACTCCCCTTTTTATATTTTTCTTGTACCCATAGCAATATCTTCACATGCGACAATAATATTTTGATTAAAATCGGACAACCTGAAAAGGTAGTTTCTTTGGATTTCTAGGTTTTTCACGATGTTCTCGAAAGTGAGTAACGATTTTTTTAAAACTTGCTATATTGTTATGTATTTAGTATCCTTTTAAATGTACTAATCAATTTCTTTGGGTAGTCTCAAGTACACCCCAAGGTTAAGCAGGGTCGAGCATGGTGAATAATATGAATACGTGATCGTTAAAACTGGCATTCCAAAATAAGTATAAATTATTTTTAAAAATGAATTTTAATAAGCTATAAGTATTTAAATAAATTAATTAAAAATCTAAATTATTTCTATAATTAATTTTTGTGAATTGTTAGTAAATTAAAAACAAAGTACAGACTATAAAAAAATAAAAAATTAATTATCATATTTTATAACTTTTATTTTTAATTGATTTCATTTCTTTGAATGTCAGTAATTGGCAGGGAACATCTCAGAACGTCCACTTTTATAAATATCCATATCTCCTTAGAGATAGTAATTATCGTAATATAGGGATTTGCCGAAACTGATAAAAGACGTAAAATAATATAATATTCCCTTTAAAATAAAATTTGTGTCCCCCCAAATTTATTAATTTTATTTAAAAACATTATGAGAACGTGAAGATTATGAAAATAATTTTTTTCTACAAATATTTAATTTAAAATCCATCTCAAATAATTATTACATTAAATGGAATCATAAAAGTGAAATATCGAAATTTTATATGAATTAATAACATTTACACTGATGATTTAAAAGCCAATGAAACATTATGACTTTTGTTATGGTAAATTTCACAATTTTTTTATATGAATATTAGTAATCAATAGGACACCCCATAAACCAGGTTTTAAAATTATTTCTTGAAATTATTCAGAAGGATTTTTATTTACACTGTGTTCTACCTTTAAAAAAAGTGGACCCGAGATGAAACTTTTTAGGTTCCGGATACTTTGAAGATGGACCTAAAATTAATTAGTACGTTAACACAATATTTTTATATTTCTTTTTAATAATAAAAATAAAAACAAATTAGAATTTGAGACAAGGGGGTTCGTTAAATTATTGGGTCCCAAGTAAATGTCTTGTTTACCTGTCGGTGTAGATTTCTTTCATTAAATAATTATTTAGGATTATTTAAAAACTGGTCAAAAATTCGTTTGGAGAATTGGACGGTTTTGATAAAAGAAAAGTGGAAGTTAATCTTTACATTAAAAATGATCCCAATTCTTTTTGTTTTAATTAAGTAATTTTCTGATGTTAGTTTAATAAAAATTATTTTTTAAAATATGTTTTTTTGGCGACTATTTTAATTTGATATCGGAGGCGGTAACCCCCCCGCCTTATTTATGGAGCCGGCTCTCAGAGCGTCAATGCACTGGAGTGCCTCTATAAAGAGAGTGAAGACATACATCTCAGGTGGCCATGTTTGTTACAAGTTAACATTGGATATTTGGAAGAAACTTAAAAAATTGCTTTTCAAATGCTTTAAATCTTTATTAGATTCCTAACGAGGACGAAATCATGATCCAGGAGTGACTGTGCGCGCCATTTGAAAATGCAAAACTTTGTTGTTCGCTTACCTACATTTTTATGTAAAGTTATGCGATTTTGGTGATGACTAGCCTTGCAAATGTTTATATGTTTGTTTAAATTTAAACTTGCAGTTATAGGGCTTTTCACTCATTTAGAATTTAATTTAATCTTAATCTTATTCACTAAATAAAATTTGATTTGATTCACATACCTTTCTTACAGGTTTATATCAACACATCATAATCATTTGTAATATATCCTACCGATTTCCATAAAAATCGCAACACATGGAAGTTGTTGATCAATTTTAATGAAAGTTTAAGAAAATGCCTATTTTGTTGAAACAAAGTAATGATTACAATTTTAATAAAATCTATCTATCAGTTATTGTTTTTCTAATTTGTTTGTTTTCACCTACATATATAGTATTAAAGAATTTTATGAAATAAAATTATCGGTGTGTAATAACTGTCAATTTTGCAAATTTAAGAATGCCAAGAGTTTGTCAACATGAAAATTATCGGCTGTTAAATGATTTTGAATATGAGCGTATTATTGCCATGAGACAGGCCGAACCTTTCCTTAGACATTAACGCCATTCTAGTAAAAATTTGCTTTTCACGCTTTGTTCTTTTACTTGCTATTTTAAGCCTAAACAGAACAAATCCTTTCATAATTTTTAATTTTAAATTGTGACAATCTAAAATAAATGTACACTTATAAGACATTTCTTTAAACTTATCACAAAGAAGCTGATTTAGTTCTATTATTC
>JAHWXV010452850.1:0-17476 GCA_024586415.1 Phrixothrix hirtus
TATATTTTTTGAGGTGGTATAAATAATATCCCACTATGCATATTTATGTATTAGAAAGGTGGGACACAATTCATATCACCAAGCTTCAAAGAGTTAATAAATGGTTTTTCACAAAGTACAAATTTTGATTTATTTTTAACTGGATATCTGATTTTAAGTTCAGTGCCTTACTAAAATCGTACCACGGTTATTTGTGAAATAAGAAGATTGGGTACATTGAGCCTTAGTGATCACAAATCTGTAAAAATGTTTAATACAAATTGAAGAAAAATCGCAATTCAGTATGAACTACATTAAATTATGAATTGAATTTGAATTTGACGCACTCGCTTCACATTGCTTTTTATGAGAAATGATATCATCTGTTTAGATGTTATTGTCGCCAAATTTCGAACATATTATTTTTAAAATCATGGTTAGAATTGGTTTCGTTTTTTTTTATAGATTTAATACTTTCATTAGCAACAGCAATCGAAGAACTTGTACGCTATCAGAACAACGATATTTATATACTGTTCTTATATTTTATTGTCTATTACTGTAGTATTTACACTCCTGATTATTTTTTGATTTTTAATGTAGGATAATGGTGTATCATTATCATATACTTTTTATGTCATATAATTTACTGTGTATGATTAATGAATGTCAATTCAATACTTTCAACATGTACATAATTATGTGTACTGTTAGTTTTATATTATATCACTGGAATGCAATACCTAGTTCAGAAGTTCACTGCAAAAAGGGGATTGAAACAGTAGATCATATTGTAAACGATTGCCCTTTTACTAAGTTTGATTACCGATTTATTGGTATCCATAACCTTATACCAGGGTCCATTAACTGGTTACCTAATATGGAAGACTTGTGATTTCATCTAGTAAGGTTATTTTTTTTCGGTTTTTTTCCTTACTCTTGCACCAAATGGTGGATGAATATCATTTTACTATAATTATTAGAATATCTCAATGGTTCACATCAAAAAATTAAATTCAGCATGGAAGTAGAAGAGAATAATCAGCTCCCGTTCCTAGATGTGTTTATAACAAAAAGTAAAGACGGAACCACTGCCTACACGGTATATAATAAGGTTACGCATACTAACAGATGTTTGAACGCTTAATCACACCACCATCCAGCACAGCTACATGCTATAGTGAAAACACTAGTGACTAGATCTCAAAGATGCGCTGACGCAGAACACTTAAATGACGAACTTACTACACTCCGAACAACATTCAACCACAATGCATTTACAAAAAACCACATCAAAAGGGCTCTAAAAGAAAAACCAAACACATCTATGAATGAAGAAAAGGAAAAGCCAACTGATAAAGCTTATCTGCCCTACGTAAAAGGAACCACTAATGGAATAAGCAGAATATTAAACAAATATAATATAGAGACAACTTTCAAAACTGACAGAAAAATCTCTACAACCCTGAGAAATCCAAAAACTAAAATATAATTAGAAAACCAAGCAGTTTACGAAATCCCATGTCGGGAATGTGAACGATCATGCATAGGACAGACTAACAGAAAGATCAATGCGAGAAGAGATGAACATAAAAATAGCGTAAACAAGAATGAGAAAACTTCATTACTAGCACAATCTGTAAATAAAACATTGCATTCGATTGACTTTGACAATACTAAAACAATCGCAAACATCGACTAATAAGGCAGAAGAATAATAAGGGAGGCGATCGAAATAGAGAAACGCCAAACAACCTTAATGCATGTGATGACACACAGAGATTGCCAACAGCGTGGAAACTATTACTAAAACCTCACACAAAAGTAAAAACAGAAAGTGAAAGCGCAACAAGAGATAGTACACTAAATCCCCCATCTCATAAATCCTATCCATAGTGGCACTTTTGAAGAAACATTTGCTGAGGGGCCGGAGGTCGGGGCGGCGGTGTAATGGACAACACGCCAGAGTACAAATCTGGAAGTCCGGGTTCGATTCTCGGCCGCCTCTAAAAAATTTTTTAAAATTGTATCTATTCCTTTCTGAATACATTCATCCTCTAAACGTAAAGAAAACAGAATATCGATTTTGGCACTTTAAATACACAGGATTGCAGGGAAAAATTAGTTTAAATTTCTCACTTCCAAATAGTCACTTTAATAGAAACAAAAATGAAAGGACATGGCATCGAACCAATTGGCAATTAGATTCAAATCTATAGTGCTGTATAAAAAGATCATCATGCAAATAATAACAGATTGGGAAGCAGTAAATGAGAATACAGGGTTGCTATGAGATACTTTCAGATATTTTAAATTCTTATTCCTTATGTCCCATACATTAATAAAAATAATAAAAAAATTAAACAGGTTTATTTTGGGCAAAATTGAATTTAGAAAATTCTTGGAAAACTTTTTGAGGACTTCTGATTTGAAATATGTATTGTCACAAGTTTTATACCAGTTTTGCGATGACATTATGTGCACTTGTTCCAGTCTTAACTGATATTACAGGTCATTGCAGCGTGTATTAATAAACATTCAGTGTAATTGAAGTTGATTAAAATACTCCATTCTTATTCATTAAATTAGATTTAGTTGTGCACGTTTTCAAACATCTTTATTATCCACTTTTCTAATGCTTCTTGTAGAAGTAAAAATTATCAAAAAACGTTAAAAACTGAGTTACGAAGAATACGGCTTATATTATACAACTAGTTTGTTGCTTCTTTTCATTATTTTTAAACTAAAAGCTTTATTGAAAAAATAAAAACACATAATATCCCTTTGGAATACGTTTTTATACTTTCTGTAAAAGTTTGAAGAAATTGGAAGACAGTTATCAGTCGTTCAACTTTAGGTATATAATTTGAAATTATTATTACACAATTTCGGAAACATTAAAAAGAAAAATAAAAAGGGAAATTTTCTTCTAACAGGTAAATAGTCTTTTAGAATTAAAAAAAACTTACCTGTTTTACGGTAATCCCAGTTCGTAATTCTTTTTGTGTATTGAATTTAAATGTTATCACTAGTAATTATTTGTTTATAAATTAAACTATCTCTAATGATTTTGATGTAAATCCTAAATATAATTTTGTAAGAACAATTGCATGTAAAAATTAGGTCATTTGTTTGTGGTGGTAGTAAATAAATACAGTGCGATTCCATGTGTTGTTTGAATTTGTTATTTCAGCAAATAGATTCGTAGTTTTCTTGATTGTTCGTAACGAATTAATTGTGACGAATGCCAGCAGTTCATCAAATGTTTTCATGTGTAAAATTTTTCAAAAAGGGCTTAATGGAATTTAATAATCTCAAAAATGTTTCTCTTCTAATTCGTAGAACTGACAACCCTGTATAATGAGAATTAATTTAAACATGTTGCAACATAAACTCGCCATTTTTGAAATCTAGGCACTATCAAACGGTGCCGGCGTAAATGGAAAGGATCAGTATTTTGAGACAGTAAGTTAAGAAATAATAAAAGTAGGAAACAACATGGAAAAAATAATATTAGGCGATCTTAATAGTAAAGCAGGAAAAAGGACAATGATGATGTAATAGCTGCATTCGGAGGGAGTACTGTGAAAGAAAATAAATAAAGACTTATAGGTTTGTGCGAAAAGCAACAAAACACATGTGGGTATAACATAAAAAATATTTAAAGTCAACAACAGATTATGCAATTATTAAACAACACAGTTAATGACAATAGAAGATGTTCCAGTTCATAGAGCAGACAAAATATTCTTTCCCTTTAAATGTAAAACTGCAAATATAAACCAAGACGCAAGATGTCAAACCATTTTAAAAGAAAAATATAACATAAATACCCTACTAAAATAATAGTACACAGTGCTTATGCCAAAAACGATTAGACAACTACATTTAACAAACTGAAAATTTAATAGCGAACGAACTATACCATATGGTAGTTTATGGCATTAATAAAATTGGAAAATAAGTTTTAGGAATAGAAAGACACCAAAGCGCAATAAATACTGGTGAAATTCTGAAACTGAAGAATCGATTAACGAAAAGAAGGAATTATATCAGAAACGGTTGAACACAAAACGAGAAGAAGGCCATCAAGGGCATAAAGAAAAGAAACGAGAAGAAGCAAGATCTTAGAGATAAAGAGAGAAACATATGACAGTAAGTGTAGAGAGATAGATACTTATACAACAGGAAAAAATGTATTGAATCATGGAAATTTATAAATAGAGTAATAGTCAACGAAAACACAAACAACCCAATCCGGTTAATACAATGCTACTAACAAAACACAGATCGAAGTACCTAGGAGCGATACTGCTTAAATTTCTGGATCTGGTAATACTGAAGTTTACAGGACAATTTCTATACAAAGTTCGTAAGGTTTGGCATCTCTAATGTCAAACAACTATGGCAGAAAGCGTGTATACAGAACCGTTCAATTACAGAATAATTTTAAAGTAAACAAAACGCGGAAAAAACATGGATTTAATTCGTGAACATTTCCGAGAAATGATTTTGATTTATTGTCGATTGAAAAAAAGTGCAAATGAGTGTATCGCTGATCTAAAAACTATTTTCGGTGATAAGGCACTATCAAGAATAACTGTGTTTCGGTAGTATCAAAAATCTAAATTCGATCGTATACAACCACCTGTTTATCACATGTTTTGTCTAAAATGTGAAAAAAAATAAAAAATGACGAATCATTCTGCATCACTACTATGCAAGCTCACACACACCACACAACAAACTGAACTAGTTGGCTAGTTATAAAGTGGAATTAATGTCTCCTCCTTCTTATAGTCACGATTTAAGTCCTAATGACTTTTTACGTTTCCAAAATTCAAACATCGTCTGCGTGGTAAACGATTTTCAACGCCACACAACGCTTTTGAAGGGTTCATGAATGGAATTTTGAGTGTGCCGATTTCTGAGTGGAAAGAATGTTATGACAATTGGTTTAGTCGCATGAAAAAATTAAAGCAGCGTCCCTTATGTAAGAAATCCCGATTGATATACAAATAGAAGGGGAGGAAATCTATATAGGCACAGTAACGATTAAAACGCAATAAACCAACTGTACCTGGAGGAATCAGTACAGAATTATTAAAATATGAAACAATATACTTATATTTACAAAACGAATCAATGGTAAAAACGTACCAGAAGAATGGAAAGTATATTACATTACATCAATACGCAGAAATGGAAAAAAGTTAGATTGAAATAATTACAGGGGTATATCAGTAACGAGTACAATAAGTAGGGCAACGGAAGAATAATTTGTTAGAACAAGAATATACAAGAGGAATAACAATTTTATTTTCGAGCAGGCAGGTCTTGTACAGATGCGTTTTGCTTAAAACAAATTATTGAAAAAAACTAAAACGAAATGGAACAACGCATTTACTATTTGTGGATTGACAAAAGGCATACGAAAATATAATAGAAGGTGCTCCAACAAACATATATTAATCATATACTTACAACAGGTGTCCAAATCCCATGTCAAAATATAAAACCTTCTGTGAAGATAGGACAACAAATATCACAACGGTTTGGCGTGAATAAAAGATTATGTCAAGAGTGCTGCATTTCTCCAACACTCTTTAAAATGTATGCTGCGAAAGTACTGATGCTATGGAAAAGGAAATCTAACCAAGTGGTCATCCAAATTGTGAGAATACTTGTTTATACATCCGTGAGTTTGCCGACGATCAAGTCATATGTACTAACGATAAAAAAGATTTAAAATACACGTCTTGCGAACCAAAGAAGGAATGTGGAAAATAGGATCTACAAATAAACATGGAGGAAAACATTGGCGAAGAAACTAGATATTTAAACCCCGAGAATAACGAAAGTTATAATTACTTAGAAATATATTTCAACAAAGGACAAATAGACAATACAGAAATGTAACCATAATAAACAAATCAAGAATAAGGAAAGAAGAAACCAAAGAAAAATAATAAAGAGAATGTTGATGTATGAATTATAAACTTAGAGAAGTAAAGGAGATGTAAAAAATAGAAGCTACAGAAATTGATTCTTTAAGGCGAACAAATAGAACATCAAAATTAGATAGGATTCTAAGCGGAAAAGTAAAACAAATAATGGGAATACCAAAAACTGATAGATCGCATAGAGGAAAAACAACTTTTCTGGTCCAGACTTATCACATCCAGAGATGAATATCGCCAGAAAATAGAAAGGGAACATGGTTAAAAAAGTCATGGATATCTGATGAAGACTGCTGGAGTAACTGGCGATTAGGCATGAACGTTTTAAACCGAAATCATATTTATTTTTATTAATTAGAAACCCAGTTGCCAAATATGGGGAAATTTTCATCTTATGAATTTAAGTATAGTTTTAATTTCAATTTTATTGTCTTTTTACATTATTTATTGTTTGTGGAAAAAATTTGTTTTTACATGTGTGCAGTGAATTTCATGTTTTATAACCCGTCTTCAAAAAAAAACCTTATATTGGGCAATTTTCCTTACTACAATTTGCTTCAGGAAAATTAGTCTTGAAAGTCAGGAAACCATTCGGCCACACAAACGTGGCGCCAAACAACTCGGTACTACTATTTTAAAATTCCTTGCATTAATATTTCTAAAGTAACTTTTAAGAGCTATGCAATGTATTTAATATTTATTTAAGGTACCATTAATTCTTGATGTTAAACAATAAATAGGTATTCTGCTCCTGGTGGCCCCCGGTTTTAAGATATTCCGTATTTTAATTATACGAAAACGTGAAAATTTTAAAAAAATGGAAATAAAGGAGTTTTTATTTAGCTATAGGGGAGTTTTGGTTAATAGTGCGTAATAAAGTCTTGCTATTAAATATTACAGTTTCATTAATTAATGACTGAATAACAATAATTTTTGCACTGGTTTATGAGTTTTGAATTTTTATTTTTTTAAACGTTTGTTACTATATTTACCAACAAATATGGGTGTTATTTTGTAGGTACTGTTTCATTAGGATTTGTATTAAATAATAAAATTATGTATTTAATTAATTCCTTTAGAAATGGATGGATTTGAAAAAGATTTATTAGGCACCTATTATCTCTGTGTATAATATTCATCTTCAAAATTATTTGATATGAGGGGTAATTTATAGATACCTAATAAAGGCATATTATTTTCAAATAATTAATTATTAGGCATGTAAAATTGTTCTTATCAGTCTATTATTAAATTTCAGAATATCATTGAGCCTTCAATAAACAAACCACTTAAACAAAATTAAACTATTATCGAGAAATTCATAAACACCTGATGATAAATTTGTAAAATCGAGTATCTACATTATAAATATACCTTGTTTCCTAATTAAACATGTTTATAACTTAATATAATAAATCTATATCCATATCACTATTTGAACACATTAAAAAAGTCATAATCGAGGCGGCGTGGTTTACAGAGGATGCACATGCGCTATCCGGAGTTAACTACAAACCCTAACTTCATTGGTTCAACTTAGAGGGAGGGTAAAGCAAATCTACCCTTCGTAATATCCTAGTAAGTGGTTAAAACAGTCAGTTTATCATTGTAAACTGTTGAGTTAAGAACTACGAGCTCGATTAGATTGACTTTGGTGATACTTCTTTCATTAGTTTATTATCCCTACTAATTCAAGGGTTAACCTTCTAAATTATATAATTATTTCTTCGAACAGTGAAGTGATGATGTCGCAAGGGCAAGTAACTACAGAAGACATTCGTCCAAGAGGTGTCTATAGTATAGACCAAATTTTAGGAGTCACTCAATCAACCACTAGGAAAAATAGCGAAGGTGGTAAGTAATATTAGATATATTTTTAAATGATTGTAATTTAAAATGGGGACATTAATTATTTATATAAACACAAATGTGACAAAATATATTAATAAAACGATTAATAATATTTCATCTGCCAAAACATTCTAATTTTAAATTAACTAAATTTTGAACTTGCGCTTGCGTAATAATGTCAGAAATCGCTTTTATGTTCAAATCTGCGTTTGAAATCAACAGGGGTTGAGGACAATAACGATTAATAACAAGTTGTGGACAATACGACTGAGTCAATGTAATTAGGTAGATAATTAGACTATAAGGGTGAGTTTTGAGGGTGATTTACCCCAGCAACGTATCCCTGAGCCTTTTATAACTCACACGTGTAGTTCCTAATTTTTATTCTACAAATTATAGGAGGGTACAATTTGCTTCAAATTATTTCTAAAAAGATATCAAATAAAACATTTGAAATAAACGGTTCACTAATTAAAATTGTTCGTAATTAAGATTATGATTAATAAATTATAGAATAAAAATTCCAAATCGTATGTATTTCCCAGTTATTGAAAACATTCCTTACTTTAAACAATATCCTAATTGAAAAAATGGTTGTTAAATTATTAAAATTAATGTCACTGCTAAAAACATGTATTTAATAAATTCTTCCTTTAATCCAAATCAAATCGATCGCAAAATATGGAATCTACTAACTGATAATAAATTTAACACTAAAGTCATTTAAATATAAAATTGACCTTTGAAAATTTCTACAATTAGATTAGAATCTTTAATAATACTAATTGGTGTTTATTGTATTTTTCAAAGATAAGTTTTTAATTGAATATTAATGAATTCCTTAAATGGAAAGAAAGCAATGTCTAACTCTTATATCTAAATATATGAGAATTTAACGTCAAGGTAATAAAATTTTAAAATATTTATATGTAAGGTACGCCTGTTGAGTACCATTGGAAATGATTTGGGACTGTAAAATGTAAATTAATGTATACAGACATACTTAACAACGAAGGTAAATAGTTTCTTTAGAATTGTATTTTCTTAAAAATTGCCACTGTTTAAAGTATAATTTACCTAAAAAGCAGTGCCTGTATTTTTTAATTATGAAATCAGACGAAACTTTTCTTCAAAATTAATAAATAAATAAAAAGTTTACCTACAGTTAAATTCAAAGAATGCTTTAGGTTTTACTGCATTTTGTCGTTTATTTTATCTAAAGTTGAGCAAGAAGCAAGTTGTTTATAAATTTGTCCTTTGCAGTCAGAGGTAGAGATACTGTACATATAATATTTAAAAATGTGATATATGTTATATTTTTTCTTTTTGAACTTTCTGAAACAGAAAGTTTTTAAGTATTTTTAAAATAAGTGCGTTATGTTACATACATTTAATATATTTATAAGAGGAAGAGTACCCCTTGTTCGAAGATTAAACTCGGCTACCTGTAATACTAGAAAAACAATGCCGGGCTCCCAGCGACTGACTTGTAAAGGCCAAGGAATATTCCTACCAGTCTGACTCAGTTTTTATTCACACTACATGCAATGAATATTTTAATATTACCAAAAAAATTTTAAATTAACAAAATACAAACGTGTCTCAACTAAGGATTGAACTCATGTCCTTGCGATTATTTGTCGTATGCTGTTAGTTTTGTGTTCAACCTTATATTTATTTTACTTTAGCAACTGATCATCTAAAACAATATTATTGTTTTATGCTAATTCTTGCATTTGTGGCGGAGGTTTTGGGATGTTGAAATTTCCTTTGACCTCGTGGTATTTTGCCTTGCCTACTATAATATAGCCAAACCTAAAGGCGTTCTAATCCCCAGTAGAGATTTTTATCGTACTAAATCTTACAGACATGAAATCAACCGTCTTACTTTCTTACTCAGAACGCAGGGCAGGTCTGAATCAGCTTCCTTAGACCTAGAGGAATTTGTATTATAATTTGTTTGTAGCTGCAGAAAAACCAATAGTGAGCAGTTTTGATTTTAGCTCAATTTTAATCCAAACTAGTGAGGTATTTTATATAACTTCTTTAAAATGCGATGTGATCCAAAAGTAACGACATTTCAGTAAGCTTTGGTCTGTATAGCGTATTTCTATGATCCGCGCTACGATGCATCGTGTGTGTCTCAATATGCCCCCAGCCTTATCATTGCAACCGTTTCGTAAAAAGGATTCTATAATGATCAGATTTTGCTACGACAGTTACAATTTAATTTAATGTTTCCAAAATTAAGAAACGACGCACTTTTGTGCATATCCGCGCTGCGATGCGTCGTTTGTGTCTCAATATGCCCCCGGCCTTACCGTTTTCACCGTTTCGTAATAAGGATTCTAAGATGAGCATCCTTTGCTGCGGTAACATTTTAAACGACAGTTGCAATTTAATTTAATGTTTTCAAAATTAAGAAACGACGAACTTTTGTGCATATTTGCGCTGCGCTGCGTCGTATGTATCTTAATATGCCCCAGGCCTTACCCTCCTCACCGTTTCGTAACAAGGATTCTAAGATAAATATCTTTTACTTCTGTGTAAACATCTTAGAAAATAATCAATTTAGCATTTTCAAAATTAAGAACCGTTGAACTGACGTGTCTTGACTTTTGATTGCACATTATAAAACGTTCATCTCTAGCTATGCATTAATTATAGCATTTGAATTGTTCAATATTATTTTAATTTGGACTAAAGAATGAGGTAGCTTTTTATTTTCCAAAATAATTGTCAAATACAGAAAAAACGAAAATAGAGAATAATTTTTCGCTTCTAAAATACCTTACACTCATATATGTTCGAATAAGAATAAACGCAGTACTTATCGTGTACTTAATAAGAAAATAATTTTTGTATTATTAGTCGAAAAAACGAGTTTTTGCGAATACAAGTAGAGTTGCGGTCCGAGCCAACAAGCGCGATCTGCAAAAGCATTTTTAAGAACGCGTAAAGCACAAAATTTTGTGTACCCGCCTTGCATGGAACTTGCTAAGTAATTACACAATATTTAGTAGATCATTTGATTTATGACTACCGATCAACCATTTCTTGTCGGTAAAACTATTTAAACACATTTCCTCAATGAACGACACAAGTTTAATTAATCATGCAAAAATAAATTATTTGTGCTCTAATTTTGTTATTCAAATGACTGCACGTGAGCTTTACATAATAAATTTACAGTTTGCTCGAATGTTGATATATAGGATGTCCGAAAATTCCGGGCAATATGAAAACTCGATACTTTATGTACCATTGATAAAATTTTTCTATGAGACATTTTTTAAAATAACTTTACAAATTTTCAAAATGGTACAATTTGATTTAAATACAATCCTTCAACAACTTAATACTTTTTATAGTAAAACATAGTTTATTTAAAACGTGCTGTTTTATTTTGGCCTGTATAGATTCTTTGGGTTTCTTACACTTTAATTTTTAAATTTGACGAATATTAATTTTTCCATTATTGTTTCATAAAATAAAATTAGGATATGCAATCAAATATATGATGTTTAAAACTCCATCCAAATTGAGCGCCCACTGCAAATCTTCGTTCTCAATAAAGTTATTCCCCTAAAAATTTAATGCTTTATATTATACGCAAAAACAATATTGTAAATCATTTTCTATTAAACGTTTACCATTACTACGATACGTCCTTTTTCAGAATATACCTGTATTCTAAATATGGCAGGTAAAACAACATAAAACAACACAAGTAATATTTGAAATACCTATAAGGATGATTATTGTTCAAGAATAATGGTTGTTGTTCAACATGGTAGGTCACATTTTTAACAATTCGAAAATTATGTGTTATTGAAGAAGTGTTATATTTTTTTTGAGGTTCATAAGTTTTCACAATTTTGTAAGGTCCGTTTTTTTGGAACACTCTGTATAAGGACCAGATTTCAGGTCAGTAACGATAGCCGAAGTGGCGTTTCTGATTGCTCTAGAAAATGAGGCGCCTGTGAGTAACTGCGGATGGAGGCACAAAAAGTGTCTTTTGAATCCGTTCTCAAAATAACCAATTATTTTGTCAAGGCTATATATATATTTTATGCATTCCATTATTTTTTCTACATTGAGTAATTTCTATTGCATGTTCTCTCTATCTTCCATTCCTAACTGATTTTTTTAATATCTTATCTCCATTTTACTTGACCATACATATTATGAAAAAATATTGTAATCGTGTAGAAAAAAATTCAGATTTTGGAGTATTTATAAGCTTTGAGGTCCCCACAAGCTTAAATTATCATTTTTAAAAGTTGACTTGCTCGTCGTAAAATGTTGTGTGCGCTTTGACTCAAAATCTAAATCATTTCAAACTAAATTTCATATAAGACTAATTAGGTTTTGGTTGAAACTGGCTCAAGAAAATCTGATTTTAACGTTCTTCTGAAATTTTTTAATAAAATACCCAAACTCAGAAACTCATAAGAATATCAAAACCAAAACCAATATTTAGAAATTTGTTTATCAATCTATGTATCATAAATGGAAACGAAATAATTAATTACGTTTGGTTGGATTACTTAAATCCACAGTCGCAAGATTTCTAAATTTATTATATAATTAAATGGTTTGTTTCGAGCTAATATACAGTTCAACATCAGATTAGTCTTAATATAGAATAAAATTTATTTTAACATTATTTTTCAAAAAATTATAGTTTTACAACAACTTTCATTTTATATTAAGACAAATCAGAGGATGAGCTGTGCATTAGCTCGAAACTAGTTACATATTCAATTAAAAATTACATTAAAAACTTGTTATAAGTATGCTAGTATGTTAGTAACAAAAATATTTGGGTTTAGAAAAACTGTGTTACTTTAGATATAAGTAACGTGAGATCTTTGTTCACCTTTTCTATGAAAAAGGACTTCATGGTGCTATTTTGGATTCGGTCGCATACCCGCAAATATTTAATTTTCCACCTTAACAATTACATGGTTCATTTACAGTAGCAACAGTTAATTAAAATTTAATGATCACATAGAACCTAATTCAAAGGATGTATTTCGTTACACTCTTTAATACATCATAGAAGCATATGGCGGTGAGAGAAAGAAAGAGGAGATCGAGAATAAATGCTAGAAAAATAATTTACTTCTCCGTACTCTAACTTGATACCTTTCTGGCACCAGCGATGGAGCATAGTGTTTAAAATGAGTATTTATTTTTGTTTTGAATTGACCCAATTTAGTGATTTATATTTAGTGTCGCATAGAGAGAGAGAGAGAGAGAGATCGAAAGAGAGAGAGACACAGAGAGTCTGTCTCGCATATAAACAGTGCGCTCGACTAAAGCATAGACAGTAACCCGATCATGTAGGAAATGTACACATACCACATTGATCTACTAATATATCCGTATATCAGAAAAAGACAAAGCATAAAAAAGAGCCGCAAAAAAAACGCACAAGTTAAGAAATCGTTTCTAGAAATATACACATCCCTATGCACAGATTTATTGCTCGAGACGCGCAGTAGTTACTTAAACTGTATGCATACAAGAGGGCGCATTAAGCACATTCCTTACGAAACGAATGTGTTGTGATGTCTTTGTCAGATATACGTTAACAATAAAGACAGACCTTTTACTGTGCGTCTACTAAAACTAAAGCGCCAATCTAAGGTTAATCCAAAATTATAAAATGCTCAAGGGCTCTAGAATATGCAGGTCATTTTATGTTTAATTGCTTATTTCTTTAATTCAGAATCTCGAGTAATTTTTATAATATTAATATATATTATAAAAATTATATATATACAATAAGTAAACATCTTTTATACAGTGGCACACAGTAGAGCCAACAGGTTTTCATAATTATTAGATTAAAACTGGGTTGAACTTCAAGTCATCTTTCGGATTCTTCGTTGTATTCTGGCACCGCATTTCTATTTGGGATAAAATTTCTTTCTTCCGCTCTTATGGCAGATAATGTTGCCAAGTGGACGCTTGCATTTTTGTTATACCTGAAAAGGAAACTTTCACTAATAAGACATTAATCCTCTTAAATGAGCAATGCTGTGGTCATTACGTAGATTTATCTTTGTAAATTAGTTTCGGCAGTGCTAAATCGGTTAATGGTTATATTTAGTTGAATTTAAATGTAGCTACATATTTGAAGTAAGAAATGAATGTTAGTATTTAAACAGTATTTAAGGAATATAAAATAACATATTAACAATGACAAGAAATTTTAAATTTTAAGTATTAAGTATTAAATTTTATTTTATTTGAACAATAAATAATGAATCGAGTTATCCGTACTTCGTGCACTATTAATAAAAAATTTATAATTATTTGCTTATGACATCTTATCGGCCTTGTTATAAATTTGTATAACAATCATAATTAATGCAACCTATAATATGTAATGTTTGTATTTAAACGAAATAAATAAATATTGTTTGAGAAACTCTGGTTGGGATTAAAACCTGTGTAACGAATCAAAACAGGTAAAAGAAAAGCGACAATGCTGTACAAAATTTCTTCATAAGAACACCACCGCTCTATACTGCCCATACTGAATTTAAATTATAGATAAATAGTATTACCATTAAGGGTCGAAAGGTGAACGCAATGAATGAATGTGATTTTTTTGTTCGTTTATACAGGGTATCCTAAATTTGCATGGCAGGGTCTATGAGATAAAGTAAACAAAATAGTTCCTATACACACATTTCACAAATTGATTTATTAATATGATATTAAAGGATAGACATGAAGGCCTATAATTTCATATTAATCAAGTGAGTGTTGCTACTACAAACTTCTTGACAATAGCAGATTTCTTATTAGTTTAGAAGATGGATTGTTTGTTTGTTTTGTGACTAAGATTTCGGGATGCAAAAATTCTCTTGACCTTCTTAGGCTAGATTTGTGATATAGTCATTTCGGCATGCTGAATCCTGTGGAATTTCATCTCCAACAGGGATTTTTAACGTGTCAAACATTAGATTGGTACGGGACCTACGATTTTTACTTCCTCATCCGAGAAGAAGGCATGGTTTTAAATTTTTCTCTGTTAAAACATTTATCGACCTCGATCGGGTTTGAACCCGTGTTCCTTAGATGTCGAGGCAAACATGCTAGCCACTACACCAATCAGGGCCGGCAGGAGATGTATTAAATTAAATGCTTATCTGTTTTGCTTTTCTCCGTGTTTATATGCGAATTAACTACACACGGATGTAACAAAAAAGTATATAGATGGCAATACCCGTTTCTTATAGATTTTGGATTACTGATTTAAGGAAAAATAGCAAAAAGATTTTATACTGCACTATTTCCTTACAAATTCAAATTTTATGAAATAATTAGGCTAACTTTAGTGTAAATTAATTACATACCATTTATTTTGCTTTGCTTTGTGGCTGATGTTTCAAGATGCAAAAATTCCCTTGATCTTTTTGGTTTCAACGGGTGAAGCTGGAGGAATTCCATCCGCAATTGAGATTTCTAACGTGCCAAATAATAGATTGATACGAGGCTTACGATTTTATTCCCTTATCTGAGAAGACGATGTGTTTTTAGATTCTCTTCGATGAAAAATATATCGTCCCATATCTAATTTGAACCTGCAACCACCTAAAAGACTGTTGTACACTGTTAGTTTTGGTTTTACAGTAGTGTACATTTTTTATGACAGTCAAGTAACATAAACTAGGCAGCAAGCGCAGGTAATCACTCACTTTTTCAACAGGGGAAGTCCCCGTCACCCCGTCAGTAATAAAACTCTACTCAACTGCATTGAAAAGATTGTGTGAAATGGTTTTTAAACTTGTAAAGCTCTGTAGAACATCACCTATGCCTCATTTATTTTAAGTGATTTTTGTGCCATTTTTGTATGTAAATTACGAAATGGTATTAAAGAGGTTGTGTTTATTCACATAACACCTTTTTGCGTTGAAAACCTCCGACAATGGTATGAAGGTAAAAGAAAGTCTTTCCGATTTGGAACACCAATCTTTTGGAAGGAATCACAAAATCACAATGACTACTGCTAGAAATCTAGAAATCTGGATTTCGATTCTGCTAAAAGCACTGCAGCACGTGGTCTGGTTGCAAAAACGCTAGGATATATATGTAAAGATTCGGAAAAAGATTACTAGGATGGCGGTGACACTAACTTTTTTGACGTTTCTAGCAGTTTCGAACTCCAATGATTTACACACTCTTCATTAAATGCCCTGATCAGAGATTTAAGCCATGCTATACATTCAGAACCACTGTTAGGCTCTAGATTAAATGGACAAAGTTACTGGCTTCTAATATTATTTCTCATCATTCAAAAACATAGGAACTAAAGATGGTGATTTGCTTTATTACAATAATGTTTAACATAGAGTATGTTGTGAACGTGGAGACACCATATCGATTTATCTAATAGAAGTTTTAAAGCAGTTGTTCTTCGTAATAGCATTCAATATGCATCAGCACCAAGCAGAATTGTGTGTATCTGAAAGATTGCCATGAGAATCTAAAACTAGTTGTGACTAAACTAAAATGCCATTATCATGAATGTTCTTGCTTCTTACGTTAATGGAATAAAACGCTGGACCGGAAAGGAATGGCTTTGTAGAGTCTTTATGCCTGGATAGTACGGCAAAGTTTGGCTGATCCACACAAAAGTCTCCTACCATTCATGAAATTTGTAAAGGCTTTATCAAAAGAAGGGGATAGTTATAAATACATATGCAACAATCTTCCAGAAGTGTTACAGCAAAATTAAGGTTTAGCAAACTTCTCAAGGATGAAGTATGCATAGTCGAGAAATAGGCATTCAAAACTTTTAAAGAAGTCGTAAAATTTTCTTGAGAACAATAATGATCCAAAATGAAAGTATAGAGTGAAAAACATGGTACCAAAATTCAGAAACTTGGGTTGTTCAATGAGCTTAAAGGTAGTGGGGCACTATGAAAGAATTCACTGGAATATTAAGTAAATGGAACGCACATGCCAGATATATTAAAAAGCCAACATGATTACGGACTAATATGGCAGAAGAAACACGGAATAAAAAGGAAAAGTTAATAGTAAGAAAATCTATATACACCGTTCTCTTGTAAGACTTCATTATGTTTTTTTTAAATTAAGTAGTACCGTTTTATAATTTAATTTCATTAAACATTCTTACATAATTTGTCGAACTTGTGGTCATATTTGCATTATCACATATTCCATCCATATAAACTCGTTTACTTGGCGAAGTATATACCAATGTCACTACCGCCATGCAAAGCTGCTATGAGAAATTTCAACTCGAAGACTGCCAAACTGCAAAACATTTAAAGTTATGGTGAAATACCTCAAGGAAACATGCGCGAAGAGCAAATGCTGATTAAAAACATAAACTAGGAGAGACAAGGTCACTTAGTTTATCCTGTACACTAATAGAAATGTAATTATACTGAAAATTACTAATAACCATGACCACCTGATTAAAATTAAATTCTATATCTTTAGTTCGATTATTGTCGGCGTCGATAGATATAGTGGTTAGTATGTTTTGCCTCTATATCCAAGTGACACGAGTTCAGACCCGCACAAGGTTAATAAATTTTCATCGAGAAAAATTTAAAGAACATGCCTTCTTCTCGGATAAGTAAGTAAAAATCGTAAGCCAGTGTGATGTTTGGCATACTAATGATTCCTACAGG
>JAHWXV010452866.1:0-11585 GCA_024586415.1 Phrixothrix hirtus
GCACATGAATATGCAAAATAAGAAATATTTAAAAAGTTATAGATGTATAAAGTATAAAATGAAATGTGAAGAAAAATCATTATATTCAAAAAGCCGTGATGCACGTAATTATCAACAACACCTAAAAATAGTTAAGATATAAATAATTCTCTTAGCAACAGTATTTCACGAATTAAAAACACCAGCAGGCAAAACTAGTAAGACTAATACAAAAACAGGTCACGAACCAACACAATAATAATGTAAAAAAAAATTTTTTAATTTTAAAACTACAATAAATCTGGAATGATTTAGAAAACTTTTGACAATTGGAAATCTAAGTTCATATCAATACGATAGTTAAAGCTTACTACGAATATGGTAAAAACCACAAAACTTTTGAATGCGGCGAAAACATGTCCATAAATATTTTACTACAGGCGTAATAGTTTTAATAAGAAAAACTGTAATTTGTAGTATTTGTGGTAACGACATTGTAAGCGTTTCGCAACTGATTTTTGCTATAGATTATTCAGAGGCGACCTAGCTGACTACCATCATAGTTAAGAAGTGTCATGGACGAAACATTATGGTTTTACTACGTCTATGCTGTCGGCATAAAACTAGTAGTGCAGTGGTTTTAAATATTTCCCGCGTTAGTATCAGGTGAGTAATTAAATAGCATTATCTTTTATTAAGTAATCAATTTCTATTCTTTCGGTGACAACTAGAACTCAATTATCCCCTGTAAATAACCAGATTAGTTGTAAAGACTAACCCTTCTACAACAGAGATTTTGCTCAGGAATTATCTATCGCAATACCCATTTCCCCGAAGCTTTTTGATGGTCAAAACGTTGCATAAGTTGTGCTGTATTAATCAAGTTCTATAGACAGTTATTTTTATAAGCCCGAACGTTATGCACTGCCCGTAAAGCTGTTTCAATGTCGACAACAATGGAATAGATGCAGATAAAATTGAATTTAGCCCAGATTTTATTTTGGTTAAGAACAAAGCCTTAATTTGAAAGTGTCTTTGTAATTATGTGAACTTTAAGCAGCCAATTGAAATAGATTTTTGTCACGTTAAGTAATGACAATAACAGGGATTTAGATTAACCTAAGTTTGTTATAAAACCATGTCTACATCTACTCCTCGTGCTGCAACTGCAATTGTCAATATAATGAGGATTTAAAAATTTAACAAACTAATGTATATATATATATCATACAATATTTTTATAAATTTTTAATTATCTAATATTTTCTTATTTTTAATTATTGTAATTTTGTTATTTTAGAATACTTTAAACGCCTAACCTAATGAAGCTTAAATAAGCGAAACGTTGTTATTTTTAAATAGTTGACGATGAATTAAACTTCTAGAAGCAGAACGTTTTGATTCTTAATTATCTTTGACTGGTATATCCCTACAATCTACAATTTAACAATGAAATTAGAGCAGAAAAGCTATATATGCTGAGCTATTCGAGCTTGCGGGCTACTTTTTAAAGCTCCGCCTTAAGTTTCTCATTTATAAAAGCAAAACTAGATGACTCTGACTCGTTGTTGAATGCAAATTACTTAGAATAGCCATATAAAATTTGAAAACCAAATTAGTGAAGGGCTACGTTCGATGCAAATTTGCGCGTTGTGTAAGGCGAAGACTTCATCCCAATAATATCTAACGCAATGATGACACTACGATTTGCGTCAATAGTCTACTCCATTCTAACAGTTTAGCTGTTATTTGTAAAGAACTCGGCTACGTTTTCCAAAACAAATGCCTGGAGTTATTTGTATTTCAATCCCAAAAATGAGGTTGTGTAAAGAAACATAATTTATGGGATAGCGATATATATTTTTTCATCTTATTAAGATTTATGAATCTGTAAATTTAACCACCAACATTACCCTATTTCTAACATATAACGAATTAATGTTTAATTCAATAGACAAATTATTGAATACCTGTTAAAATTAGTACAAATATGATTTTTATAGTGAACCTAAAACTACTGCTTAATACAGTTTCGGGATTAACTCTAAAAATGTACTGCATGACATTTTTGGTTATGTTAACGTAGAGAACTTGAGGTTAAACAACTAATATAGATGTAAAGACTAATTGAAAACGTCCTACTAAAACTACGAAATAAATCAAAATCAACAATGATAAATCCTCGACGTTTTAAACTCTCAATTCTCAACCCTATTAAACTGTCGACTACAAACAGAAGCACAAACAAGACAAAAACAAAAGCTAGGGTGAAGATGTCAAGTCGTAGTTGAAACATTGTAAAGTCAAATGTGATTGTAAATCTTCACTTCCCGCCCTCTCGCTTTATTTGACATGAAAAAAATTAAATTCCCTCACAGGGGTTGCTATTATTGAAACAGACACTCATCCGGAATTATACCCGATTTCCGGAGCGCACTGCCAAGCTAAAAATATTATTACATTTTTACTAAAGAATTTTCATAAAGAGCAAACAGGGTTGATATGTTTTGACCAAGACAAACATTTATTGCCTTTGTGTTCTATTATCGTTATTACTACTTATAATAATACATTCAACCAGCTTTTTAAATAAACAAAATAAAAATGAGAAAATCGAATTTAATATGTAAATTACGGTTAAGAATAATTTATGCTTAATTACATAATTGTACTTTATTAGTAATCATCTTTTCAATAATTCCTGAAGGTTTTCAGTAAACACTATTTTAGGACTATTATGAGTTTTAAGACAATTAAAAGTATCTAATTAGTTGACTTAATAGGTTTTTTTTACAAAACATTCACTAAAATTTCATTCAAATTACGGTAATTATGGCTAACAAAAAGAATTGTTTGGCTTTTAAGTCTGCATGATATACACTTATTACATTTTTAATTCAAAATTATCTATTTAATTGTGGGGTATTTTTTAGTACAAACTTTATTCTTGTACAGGGTGTATTCAAAATCAGTGACAATGTATAAACGTGGATAGTTCATAATTTGAAGCTTTTTCCAAAATGACAGCGATTGATGTATTTGAAGTTACATCTTTGTCCAATTACATTACATTGCTTTAAAATTATAGCGTCAGTTATAGTTTCTTGGGATTATCGTTCCGTAAAATGAATATTCAAGGTTAAAAATACGTTATTACAATGAATTAAAATGACTTGAAACTACAATCAATTATCATAAATTTCCCGATCGATAAAGGATGTTCCAGAAGTCTTGTCATTTCACGGTGACAGCCCAGGTCCACGGGCCTGCAATTAGTTGTCTTGTATTAATCTGCATGTGAGGAGAGAGAGATAGAGAGAGAGAGAGAGAACGACGGCGAATTACTTTGTAGGATTTTCGACTACAACTTTAAATGAGGATTAAAAGATAATTAAGCGTTGATATTCAGAATTCAAGTGCATCTCGTTTCCTTGCGACGATATCTTGTGGGAATGGGAACCGAAGAAATATCTGTACAAATTCTAAAGCAATAATAGAAGATCAATGTATTAAACATTCCTGATTCCTGATTCCATATTTCATCGATTAATTACCGTAAAACGGAGGAACTTCGACATGTTTAGCATAGTTTTGGTACTTCCTATTTACATGGATTAATTAAACACTTTTAATGTGTATGCCGTTATGACACCTAATGCTTTGGCTCTTAATCCCCAAAAGTTCAATTTAGGTATCCCCGCCCTTTATCTCTTTTGTCGTTGTTTTGTTTGTGTCGAAGTTACCTCGTAATAGGGGGAACTTATATTTTGTTGAAGTAAACCCATCTTAAGGTTACTTCGACACCAAAAAAACAATAACTGGTAGATTTTGGACATGGGTAGATATATGAAGTTTGCCTTGAAAACTTTGAACAGAAGTGCATAACCGCTCTCTACAATATTTTTCAAATAACTGCTCATTAAAACTGAATTAATTCCAAACTATATCTTTTTAGACATAAAGAAGCCCCCCATCCCTAAAAAACATAAAAGAAGGTAAATCCTCTTCATCTAGAAGAAATAAATATTGAAAAGACCAACTGACAGGACATGAATGACATCCAATAAAAAAATAGGAAACGTCAAATTTAAACACAAATATCAAATTGACAGGGTCAAAATCTGAAATAATCTTCAGTGATTCAAAACAGACTTTTTACGTAATACGAATTCCAATAAAGTTTCGCAAAGACACTTTAAGTGCGCAAATATTAATTAATATCCTTTTTCTACTGGCCCAAGTAAGCCCTAGTTATAGTTTTCCCATTTCGTTAAATTTTGTCCTTTCTTTCTGGTTACGTGTTACTATTGTTAATTATACAGTTTTATATTGAATATTCTGTTCAACATCGTTCAAGTTAAATTTTTAATTGTTCTTTCAATTGCAATTCGCACCTAACTACCACACACAAGTCACACACGTTCTTTTGCGAACGATCAATGTCAAATCCAAACAAATCCTAAGAACGCAAACAGAATCAAAAAGATTAATATTCAGCTAACCAATCTAAGGGCCAAATTAAATGACATAACCTCCTCATTAAGCACTCTACTAACAGAAAACACTATAGAAATTTTTAACTACTCAGGTCCTCCTCCTAAAAGAAGAGCGACTGTTAAACTAATCGATAAAAACGATGACACTAATACAAACATTACAAACAACACAACTATGAAAGTTGAATTAAACGAACTAAATAAAGACAATTCCCAAGCGCTCTC
Organism: Phrixothrix hirtus; assembly: GCA_024586415.1. NCBI lineage: Eukaryota > Metazoa > Arthropoda > Insecta > Coleoptera > Phengodidae > Phrixothrix > Phrixothrix hirtus. The sequence goes on from JAHWXV010452866.1 coordinate 4,701, forward strand.
ACAAACTAGTGAGTTTCCTTACTTGAAATACCCCACACGTTCAATGCCACCTTCCCAAAGCCAAATACTTACACCAGAAACAGCACCTAAAAAGCCAAGACCTCCTCCACCGATTGTTCTAACAAGACGAATTACTCACTAGTACGTCAAAACGCTGAAAGACATAATCTTCATATCTTTAGAGCAATCGATTCACAGGAAGGGATTAAATTATTCACCAAGATAACTGACGATTTCAGAACCTTTACAAGAATGTTAGACCAACTCAATGAACCCTTCCACATGTACCAGCTTCCTGAGGAGAAAGAGCTTAAGGTTGTTCTCAGATGGATACCGCAAAAGCATTGAACTAGTGAAGGTTTCAAAAGACCTTAAAGAAAAAGATTTGGAATTCGACACGATTGACCGCCCATGAAACAAAACAAGGAAGTGCCCCTTAATTTTAGTTAACGCCAAAAAAAGTGATAAATGTAAGGAACTATTCGAAGTAAACGAGGTCCTAAACCTTAAAGTCACAACAGAGCCGACACGCAGATACGTAAACCTGATTCAATGCTATAGATGTCAACTTTATGGTCATGCTATTTACAAGTGTTCAGCGCCTTTTAGATGCTTGAAGTGCTCCGAAGATCACCCGTCGTTCAAATGCAAGAAGCCCAGGTCAATAGCTGCAAATGCTGTAACTGCGGAGGCGACCATCCAGCCAAGGCTAAGATGTGCCCAGCTCATTCTGAAAATGTCAAAGCAAGGAAGACAATGGAAAGAGAAGAAATGTTCAGAAGAGTAGAGGTCTCTCCCGGGATTTCTTATGCCGCAAGAACTAAAGGCACATGGACTGTTATACCAATTCCAGCCGTAGAACAAGACTTCGAAGGTAAGTTAGCTTTAACTATCAAAAAGATTCTGTCCGAAATGTTACCTGAAGTCCTTAAAAACCTCATTCATGGTTAACATTGCTAATAACTTAATTCTTGCTACGTGGAACGCTAATGGTGTCAAACAAAAATGCAACGAACTGGAACTATTCCTCCAGGTCACGAAATCTCAGTTCTAATGCTCACAGAAACACATTTGAAAACGGGTGATGGATTCTGGAAGAATAGTTACAACATTTGGCGGCAGGACAGCGTGAATAACCCAGGAGGTGGTGTGGCGCTGCTAACACACAAGTCTTTAAGCGCAACAGCAATTCCGGCACTATTTGACACTAATGCTCCACAAATTAAAAGCGTAGGGATACAAATCCAAATTAATGGAAAAATTTGTAATATTTATTCGGTCTACAACCCTCCAAAGCACAAAATCCTTTCGACTCATCTTAAAGAACTGCAATTAAATAGCCCAACAATAATAGGGGGTGGGGATCTAAACGCAAAACACATATCCTGGGGTAGTAGAACAAATAATGTAAATGGAAATACTCTTTTCAACTTTACTAAGAGTATTAAAAACTTTAAAATTGAAGGTTCAACTGACGCGACATCTATTCCGTCCAACGCTCGTGGTGACGTTATAGACATATTCATGACATATCAAATCACATGGAAAGTCTCGTACAAAACCTTACACTGCCTACAATCGGACCATTTCCCAGTAACAATGGAAATTCAATCCCCTACAAAAACGAAATACCCAATCATGAAAGCAAATTGGGTCAAATTTATGTACAAGATGGATGCATACAAACCATCTAACTCACTACAAAATTCGACCGATATTGACCAAGCCGTGTAGAAACTTACTGCTGAAATTAAAAATAACCTGCACCACAGTCCGTTTACCGTTTATAGGCAACACATAAACAAATGGAGCCTTACACAAGCCGAAAAAGACAAGATTAAACAAAAGAACCGGGCCAAAAAGATATGGGCTAAATCCTGAAGCCCAATCCACAAATAGCAATTCCAAAAACTTCAAAAAGAAGTTAGCACCATTATCCAAAACAGAAAATCACACAGCTGGGAAACCATGTTAGATAACATTGAACGCAACAAGAACAACCAAATGTGGAGGCTGCTGAGAAGGTTAAGAAAAGAGACTAACCCAAACTACCCAATTAAACAATAACAAAATTTTCTTCAACAATGATGAAAAAGCCTAAGCATTAAGCCTTCACTTAGAAACTCAATTCCCTAAAAAAGAAAATAATAATAAAAAACGTTCAGTTCTAGTAGAAAGCGTAGCTAGAACTACACCAAAAATCAAAATCTCTTCTGCCTATCAGATCAGTTTGGAAGACGTCAAACTCAAAATTAAGTCACTTAAAAGTAACAAAGCTCCAGGCATAGACAACATCCCCACGAGACCTATTAAACTACTTCCCGAACAAGCAGTCCTAGAAATTACTAACATAATAAACGCAATTATTCGGACTGGATATTGCCCTAAAGCATGGAAGGGGGCTCTAGTCATAACCATTCCGAAGAAAAACAAGGATCCAAGCTTTCCGACTAACAGAATGCCAATCAGCCTTCTGAACGGGTAGAACACTTTGCCAATGTTCGACTACAATCAGCCCTGGAAAATATACCTTATACTAAGTTCGGATTCCGGAAAAAAACTCTCAGCAGTCTAAAAAGCAGCCGACCTTATCAAAAAAATGTCAAAAGCCAAAGCCGAAAGACGTTTGGCCTTCGACATCGAAAAGGCATACGATAAGGTGTGGAAAGATGCATTAATCTTCAAGATAACTGCATTAAAGCTACCCAGCGATATAATACGTTTCACGAGTTCATTCCTTCAAAACAGAAAGTTCTATGTAAAGTTCGGATCGGCAATCTCAACCACTAGAGTTGCCAAATAGGGCCTCCCGCAGGGCTTCTCCCTATCCCCGACTCTATTTAATATATATGTCAATGACATTCCAAAGGTTGAAGACCTAGAAGGCGTCAGCACCCTTCAATTCGGCGACGACGCCGCAATTCTGTCTATCAACTATAGAATTTCATACGCCAGAGCAAGATTGGCGAAGGCAGAAAAGGGCTGGAAAAGTTCTGCAAGCTTTTGATGATTAAGTTAAATTCCCTCAAAACCCAAGTTGTACGCTTCACTACACGACGAGGAAAAACAGTCACAAGATTAAAACAAGGGGCATTTATTTAGGAATTGTCGTAGATTCAAATTTAAATTTCAACCACCATGTTCAACGAAGAGTAGCCTTGGTTAAAAAGTTAGTTTGCAAAATATATAAGTTACTAGGACCATAAAGCAAGATTAAAATAAGCACCAAAGTCAAAATTCTAAATTCAGTAGTGTTCCCTGCTCTAATGTACGGTGAATAGGTGTGGCCCTTGGGTACCCCTTAAACAAAACAAACAATAACAACGGCGCAAAATCAATTACTTCGTCTTATATCAAACGCTCCATTCTACATCCGTAATAAGTATTTAAGAAAAGACCTTAAAGCTTCCGACCTTATCGGTCGCTCAGTCACACGAAGAGCGAACATGCTTGAGCGCCTCCAAAATTACCCAGCAAACTCAATAAAGATAGTGGCTCAAGAAATCGAAGCCTAAGTACTCCAGTATTGGTACGCTCATCTTGAAGGGAATGTTAAAAATTGTACCCTAATATATAAATATATAACTGCCTGCCAGTTAAATTAGATAAAAGCAGGATGTAAAAAAATGGGTGATATAAATATTTAACAAAAAGCAGTTCATAAACGGGATTTATTGAACATGTATGAAAGCATACAACATTAAACAAAGGAAACACGTTATAGTAACAAAAAAATTAAAAACACTCTTATAATAAATACTTATAAACTAAAGGAAAACAATGTTTTCTGATATAATAGATAAAATGAAAAATGCATCCTAGCAGTCTTAAAATAAAGTCATCATCCACCTATACAGGACGCTCGTACCTGAGTTTCTTCGATCCTCTAGTGCAAAATCGGCACACCCACTTGTTAAAGGTCACGCAACGAATCCAGGCCTTTGGGGTATATGGTGCAAATGCTGCAGGGTATTGGTACTGGTTACATGTACCACAGATCCACTTCAGGCAGAAGATGCAACAAATCCAATCGTTCTTTCCAGAATACACGCAAAATAATTTGAGTCTGCATCAGTGTGGTCAACTTCTTCTCCCGTTGATGAACCAGGTGTGGATGTATATGCAGCAGTTTTGGTATTAATTGCTTTTGTTTTGCTCAATGCAGTGGTTAACGATCTAGTAGATTCAATGGTTGGTTTGTGGTTTTAATTTTGGTAACCTTCGACAAATCGGAATCGTTTTTCGCTAAGGGTTCCAGTTGATAAATTCTGAGTTAATGTCACTGGTCTGGCAGAAACTTTCTTTGCTCTCTTTCGGATAATTGTTTAGCCTGTACTGTATTCTCGAGGTTCTTTATCATATTTAAATAGGCTTGAATCAAGCGCCCTTCTAATAGCTACATTATCCGATGGGCGGAAACGGCATATTCCGGTTGCTCGAAATCCAGATTTAAGATTTGTTTCGGCGTTTGACACAAAACCTAAGAAATACTTTTTCGGCTTCGGGAATATTTTCTCCAAAAGTCCAAGATCTCGATCAACTTTCGCTTCATGGGACCAAAACAGTTGACTTAGAGAGGCTTCATGAAGTGAGTTGACTTCGTAGGGAGGGTTGTCATAAATATTATGTTTTGTCGCTGCTTCTATGACGCGAAGGGAAAAGTGTGCTGCCAAATTGTCCCACATTACAATTTTTTTGGAATTTTTGTGGAAAATCAAATGTGTTCATATAGAACCATTCACTTGGAGCAACTGCGGTAGCAACTTCCCTTCTGCTATACCGCCAACTATTACACTCACGACTATTCTTGAGCGATCCTGAACCCACTCAGACCCCTTAATGTCTCTAGGAACCAAAGCTTTCTTCGCACTCGGATTGTCCGTTACATTGGTTTCATCGTAGTTGTAAACATTGTTTGACAAAGCGTTTCTAACTGATCTTTGATGTTTTCAAAGAATTTCCTTATTTCTGGTTCACCAACAGCAGCTCTATGCCTTTTGATATTCGCAGCTAAGCGTCTGCTAAGGTTGTTCTTTTCAGTAGAGGCATTTACAAAGTCTATCCTGGTTCATTATTTTTCATTGGGGAATATCTTTGCCTTGTCTGTTGACAAATTTTGTTACAATTTAACAAATGCCCGCGGCTGTCAATGGAAAACCCTAGTGATTCTCTGTAGCAAGTGTCTGTGCCAACACATGCTCCTGTTGCTCGGTGATTACATGGGTTTTCCTGGGTTTAGAGGATGCTGCCCATAGATTTTATTCAACAGAATCACTTGCGGCACTTTAAACTTTTTGCTTGCTGCATTTTGGGACATGCCCTTTTTGACTATCTCAGTTGCCTTTTTCATATTTACAGTATTATAGTTTTTACATCTTCCGTCACCCAACTTTTTCGTTTAATGTCGAGTCATGTGGGACTAAACTGCAAAAAGTCGGAATTATCAAAACTAATACCAAAATAACAAAAAACAACAATATATGCACAAAACATAATCAAAATAAGAAATAATTGTAGTAGTGTTTGAATGGTGTCGAAATTACCACAAATGTCAAAATTCACCGTTTTACGGTAATGATTATTTAAATGTGAGATAGCTTTATATCTTGTGTGTATCTCATTCGCGATCAACAGAAAATGAGCAACATCTCACAACAAGAAAGTTTCGTTCAGAAAAGTATAAGTCTGTATCATCAATAATAACAGATGATGAAACCTGGATTTATAATTAAGACGTTCTAACTAAGACTCGATCAAAGTGTGGGTATTGCGTCAAAGGACAGCCAGTTCAGGTGCAAAAACCAAAATCAGTTATCTAGCAGTTCTCCAACTAGGCTTGTCGTTTTCTAAGGCAGAAAACAATAACCACCATACGGTACACTAAAATGTGTTTGTCTACGGTTTTGGAGGTACTAATCAACTAGCGTTTACATTTCGCGTTTAAAAGCACGCGCCAAAATCTGGGTCCTATGCAATTTACTGAATGCATGCAGGCACCAGTTGGAATTAGTTAACAAAAATTATTAAACTTTATTGTGGTTTATTATTAAAATTCCGAAATGTTCTTCCTATCACATCCCATACATGTTTAATTGATGAGGAATTTATTTTAGGTTAATTCATTTACGATGTATCTTCTAGGAAATATTAAATCAATACTTGTGCAATTATGGTAAAAGTATTTGGCTCCAAAAGCGTCAAAAATAACCGATTACGTTTTCGTTAAAAACTCAAGAATTATTCTATCCTCTAGGCACTGATCAATGCAATGATCAAACTGAATCCGATATTCTAAGGTCTCTAAATGTGAGTGAGCGCGAAAAATTATGAAATATTCCTGTTACGATACTTCATATATATTCAGTAATAAATAATAGGAATATATCGAGAAAATTCCCTTGGAATGACTTAAAACGGTTTGTGCAGTCAAACGTATTTGTCCTATAAAAATGTTAATTCTGTTATTTTAGAAGAGAAATTAAATATTTGGTTTCAGAATGTACCCTCAGCAATTATCACAAACAGTGATTTACTATTATATATATATATATATATATATATATATATATATATACATCGCTACCGCCCAAAATGCACAAAAATTATGCCATTCTCAATTCACTGTGCCACGATAAAACATTCACAATATAATCATCGAGCATAAACTAATTGTGTCCAGCTAAACTCTAGCGATTTCGGAGACTGGAACGGACCGATATATCGCAGCCAAGAATTAAGTAAGGAGTACGCTTAAGCTTCGTATTTAAGGAGACAAATTGTTGAACAAAAGTCCTGAAAGAACTAGAAATGCCCTTTAGGCGCCACGTCGTTAATACGTAATCGAAAATTTAGATACAAGAGGACCTGGTAAGACACACATACAGT